>JAODLL010070229.1:0-16784 GCA_026546735.1 Forbesichthys agassizii | reverse complement strand
GGGCTATATTGCTGCAACCAGTGGCCATTATTTTGGCATTTCTGATTACAAAACAACGGAATAGGTTGGCTTTTTTTTTACAAGCACAGCCTGTACAAAGGCTGGGGCCTGAACTAAGGCTTACTGGGAGACCTGAGCTAAGGCTGGGGCCGGGACTAAGGCTGGCTCGGGGATTATGGCTAGTTCGGGGGCCTGGACAAAGGCTGGCTTAGGGCTTGTATCAGCGAGCAGCATGCTGTAGTGTGGCTGGAATGCCTCCAGGTCTTCCAGTCGCACTCCGGGTTTAACAGGAGAACCACCCTGGTGTCTTTCCTCGGTTGGAGAACCCGGTAGAGGGGTGACAGCTCTGGGAGCCGGGGCTACCGCTCGCGGGACTCGAGGTACATTAGACGAGGTGTGGTGAATGAGCTGAGGCGGAGAAGACCGCGAGCCGCACGGACAAAAAACTGGACGACGAAAGGGGAAAACTGCAGAAGCCTTTCTGTAACAGCGACGGCGGTAGCTGTGATAGGGTATTGTGAACTGGCATGTGCGAACGCCGAGAGAGGTATTGCGGAAGTGGTGACGGGCTGGCAGCCAATACCACTGGGGAAGGTGGGGAAGGCTGTTGGCCAGATCCATAGCGGCCCATGCCTACCTTGTGGCCTCCTCGGTGCCCACGAAAAATGGCAAGACCTGGCAGGATAGGTCTCTGGGGGCTGTCTGCTGGGTCCATATTATGGGAGGTTGGTTATTCTGTCACGATCGCACTAAGGTAAGGACCCAAACGCAAGACATGTAGCGAACGTAAAAAAGGTTTTATTCAAAAAAGAAACAAAAATTGGCACAAAAGGCAGGAACACGGGAGAAACGCACCATTTCAACAATAACCGACATAGGACTGGGGAAAATACTGGGGCTTAATACACAGGTAGACAAGACAGGAGGACACTCCATTGGTTCACAACAACAAGGAACAGGTGCAGCACATTAGACATGATTAATCAGACACGGGTGGAATTAACGAGACTGGGAAACACGGGCAGGGAGTGACGGGCAAACAAACTTCAAACACGCTTGATATACAAGATAAACACATGAAGTGACGAGACTAGCACAGGATTGGGATAACGAAACATTACACATAAAACATTCTAGAATATATATATATATATATATATATATATATATATATACACACACACAGTATCTCACAAAAGTGAGTAAACCCCTCACATATTTGCAAATATATGAGCATATCTTTTCATGTGACAGCAATGAAGAAATTACACTTTTCTGCAATGTAAAGTAGGGACTGTACAGCTTGTAGAACAGTGTTAATTTGCTGTCCCCTCAAAATAACACAACACACAGCCATGTCTAAACCGCTACTACTCTACTCACTTTTGTGAGATACTGCATATACAGTATATATTATAAGTAAAGTGGGACACATTTTGCTCAGGAAAAACATATTTTATTAATGTAAAAGCAATAAAACAATTTTGCTTAAGCAATTGTGTCTCAGTTTACTTTGTTTACTAGGAATGTTTTATTTTTTACTGAATACCAATTTAGTTTTTTCAATGCCAACCATTTTTTGTTTACTATAAGTGTTTTTTTATTTTATTGATTTTATGGCAATTTGTTTTTTTCAATTTCAAAAATGTTGTTTCAATGCCGGATCTCCATCCATCCATCTTCTTCCGCTTATCCGGAGTCGGGTCGCGGGGGCAGCAGCTCCAGCAAGGGACCCCTTGTCTTTTCAGACTCTGTTGCTCAAGCTAATGTCACATGAGCAAAGAAACCACATTTCCAGATAATTTTATTAATTAAAATCAGTCACGTAAACAGTTAAAATAAATTAACGCTTTTGTTATATTCCATCTGGTTGGCTAGTTATATGCTTTGTTGTTACCGAACCCCGCCTGTTACCGAGATTATGCCTGACGATTTTGCTGTTTATCTGTGAAATACCTGGTTGAAACTTCTGGATTTCGAGTTTGGATTGAGTACTGGAAATAAACCTTGTTTGTCTGCATCTGCTCGTTTCCGTGTGGGTACATATTATGAAACGTGACGTGATGTAATTTATTTCATGGTTCAGGGAAAATACCTTAGAAAATGTAAATCATGTTATATATTTTTTATTATGTAAATGTAATTGAATGTGGATGTAAATGTGTAGATTTGCTACGTGTGTCGGTGGAATGTCCCCCCGACTGGAATCGAACCGACAATGTGGGTCATTATGGCCCTAGGACAGCGCATAGCACTGGCGCTTTGCTGCGTACACACACGCCATGCCCCCGGGCTCAATCCGACCCGCCTTTGCTAAGGCCCCCGTTGGCGCATGTAGAACAGTATGCGCATGTGCAGCTTTTGCAGATATATTTCCTACAGCCGCAACACAGCGTGGTGGTTTTGCAGTCCTTCTTCAGCGAGCACATCTGACATCCGTTTTCTCTTGTCGGGCCCAGCCCCAGGTTGAGGTTGCTCGCCGGCGCATCCCTCCTCAGGACAGCTGGCAAGATGGCCATGGCCACGTCCGTGCTTGGAAGACCCCTCGCGTCTTTGAATTAGCGGTGTCATAAGGGCCAGTGGGCCAGTGGGCGTGAAAGCAAATGTGTCAAAGCAAACGAGTCGAAGACGAGTCTGTCGTTGAACGCGAGCAGCAGCTCGGATTTGTTCTTTTGAATTGTGCCAACCATGGTGTTGCTCCACGCCAAGAGCCACTGTGCCAGCTCGTAGGAGGCAAAAAAGTTGTCACATGTGACATTGCGACCCCTCAGACCGTCTGTCACATCAAGGACAACACGCATGCACTGCATCGGCCAGCTTTACCTGCATGTTCCAAGCGTAGCTGGATTTGATCGTCGCACGCCATCCATGACTTGATCCCATATTTCGCCGGCTTGCTGGGCATGTACTGTCGGAAAGAACACCGACCTGTATGGGGACAGACGAGATCTATTAGCAATAAGAAAAAGACTGTCAGTCGTGTGCGAATAGCATTATTGGCTACGAACCCTTAAGTGTAAATATCATTGCAATCTAATGCCACGCACTCTGGGTGCAAATAGGATCATTGGTTATTCACCACAAAGGTCACCAAGGTCATGAGAGATTGACTGTACCTATTTGAAGGTGTGTGCGTCCGTGCCTGTGTATATTGTGTGTGTGTGCATGTTCACCCACTCTCGGTGCGTAGGCACAGGAGCTATTGGCGCCTCTTTGCGTGAGCGTACTACCTCTAAACTGAATCTGTTGCTTATCCACCATCACATCGGGCCCCGGATTGTAGAGGTGAGGCAGCCACTCCACCCACCTATCTCAGACAGACTTGATGGTGGCCAGTTTGTTCGTGGCTCTTAAAGCGGGTCTCATCGAAAGAGCTTGAGGGGCATGGAAAATGGGCCTGTCGCTCTTGGCGTCCCACAGACCTGTACATGCCCGCTAAGATAAGAAGCCATATATAGACACGCAGGTTTGTCCATCGTCCATCCCAATCCAGCTTTCGTTTATGTATTTTCGACTCCCCTCATGATTGGTCATGTGCCGGCCCGCGCTGTTGCTGCAATATGCCACTGAGGACCATTAGATTTAGCCATTTTTTCACAGCAAAGTCTTCCCTATAAGGATGTCATCTTCTTGCGCGTGTTCTTCCTGGTCTGAAGAAAGAGATGATGTGTCATGCCCAGGATTAACTTCATAGTCCACAGTCCTCCTCCCCTTCGTCATCATCATCATTATCATCTGATGACAATGAGCCCACCAGAGCAATAGATGAGAGAGAGAGAGAACATACACGTACAGAGAGAGACCCTCTGTGTCGGTGGTGTGTCCCCCGGCTGGAATCGAACTGACGGTCATTTTGGTCCTAGGACAGCGCGAGGGCTAAACATTCCAGCGCATCCGCCTGTATGCACAGTCTAAAGCTGGGGCAGCATCTTTTCTAGCGACTTCGTGAAGATACAATTGAAAGCAAAGGGTCGCTCATGTATTTTACCAATAGAGAGCAAGAGTGAGAAGATACACGTACAGAGAGAGATTCCCCGTGTTGGTGGCATGTCCCCGGGCTGGAATTTAACCGTAGATGTGGGTCATTATGGCCTTAGGACAGCGAGGGCTACACTTTCCAGTAGTCCAAAATCGCATTGTGGGTCATTTTGGCCCTATGAAAGTGCAAGGGCTAAACATTCCAGCGCGTCCGCCTGTATGTTTTCTAGCGACTTTGTGAAGATACATCTGAAAACAAAGGGCATGTGGAACTAAGTTATGCCCAGAAGAGGCGTTTGTTGGTGGATTGGAGCTATGTAATATAGCGCTGGATCTCTGGAGATGCACCGGGCGACCTGGATGGCAAAGTAAGGTGGCTAATGGTTTTGGAGGTCGTTAACGTCGCGCCGGTCCCCCAGAGTTGCACCAGGCGAAACAGCTCCGTCTTGTGAAGTGTACTTCTGCACTGAACTGCACTGAACTTGTGGGGTTTTATTTTGAAATTGGTTGCTAAAACGCAGAGTCGTTTTTAAAAGAAATCTATACTTTAAAGGCATTGATGGGCATTGTGCATTCTGAAATAATCTTATGGATTATATTTAATATATATATATTTTAATATATAGTGGAAAAAACATAAACCAGCTAATTAGCGAAGTTTATTGTCTTAAGATTAACAAAGCAGTCAATAGAAAATAGTTGCTTTTGGCACCAGTGAAATGGCCATGCCCATTGCTTTCTAGCTTTCTAAAGTTTCCAGCACATTTTTGAAAGTGCATTATAGAGGCAATTTCTCATTGTCTTATACAGCCCCTGCAATGTTGAATAACACAATCACAATAACCCATCTCTTTGGCGGAATGTCTGGATTTTAAGGAAAATAATTTGACTTGCTATTATTTACATTTCTAAAGATATGCTACGAAATATAAAACTATGCAAAATCTGCATGGCCAGATGTCTGGTTTATTTACACACCAGGAATGTATTCAAAAATGTTTTCCCCGGCCTGTATTTGGGGGCCGACCTTTATATGGTCATATCAATCATTTCCCCCAGCCATTATTTGAGACCCGGCTTGTGATTGAATCTTGGTTTGAGGAAATACAGAATCAAATATCTTAATAAAGCCCTTCAATTAAGCTTTCCTTATATGCTGCTGTTTAAAACTTTTATTGACACTGAGATAAATTAATTCTTAAATCAATATTGTGATTAATAATCAGTTTTGAAATGCCCTGAATTGAGAGAATCATTTAATGTTGTGCTTCTACAACAGTGATCTCTGCTAATGTTCCCTCTGCAGTCAGGTGGAGACCAGGAGAGAAAACACAAACGTCGTCGAGGTGAGTACTACTCTGTCCAGACATCGCTGATTGTTGCTGCCTTGAAGAAGATGCTGCCCATTGGCCTCAACATGTGCACTCCTGGGGACCAAGAGCTCATTTCCCTGGCAAAGATACGCTACAGTCTTGTACGTTATTTAACAAGTAATGAATTAATTCCTAAGGTGAAATAAACCTAAAAACATTGAGTTTCTAGATATGGTATTACTATATTAAACACTTTTTTTCCAAATGCATACACAGAAAGACACAGATGAGGAGGTGAAGGACTACTTGAGTCAGAATCTCCATCTACAGGACAAGGTGTGTGAAAAATAAACAATAATGAAGTGGGAAGAAATGTACTTTATATCCCTGAAGGGTGTAACAGCAGCAAATACAATGAAGCAGAATATAATTAGATATACAAACAAAATTAAAATTATTATTTTATGAAATTAAAATAAAGTACAGTATAATCAAAATACTAGGGCTGTTAGAACATGTTAAAGAACATGTTAATCTCTGCAATTAATTTTAAATGTTTAAAGCAAAAAAATAACGCAATTGATGGGTATGTTACTTTGCACGCACAAATGAACCGTTCGCATGACAAAATGGTCTGGATGGCCAGAAAAGCAAAGGTGGAGCAGAGAAGGAGATAATCAAAAAGAGAGGCCCTTGTCACAGAAGCAGCAACATTATGCAAAATAAATGACATGTTCGCAAAGGACAAGGTCAGTAAAAATTTGTTCCGATTGTGAGAATTTGGAATTTCACTGCTGCTGTCAGATACAGTTGTTATCCATCCATCCTTGATGATCCGGATATATAATCTCTCCACCTAGTCCTGGTTCGTCCTTGAGGCCTCCTCCAAGCTGGATGTGCCTAGAACACCTCCCTAGGGACGCAAAGGAGCAGTGGCTGTACTCAAAGTTCCTCACGGATAGCTGAGCTTCTCACCCTATCTCTAAGGAAGTTGCCAGCCACCATCTTGAGAAAACCCATTTCGGCTGCTTGTACCTGTGATCTTGTTCTTTCTTACCACGAAAGGAAATAAATGTTCAATTGTCAAAAGAGCGTTTTGTGAAGAACGATACCAGTAGGTTCCTTTTCAAAAGAGGTCAGGGCCATTGCAGTGCTATGAGACAGGGTCCTCCAACTCGTACACGATCACCAGTTGTAAAAGTATTTTCCATATTTTAAAAGGCTCCACACTAAAGTCACCATAGCCAGCTCTTAACCACATGGTGTCAGACGAAAACAGAAAATGTTTTGTGACTGTAACCCGTTACATCCATCCATCCATCTTTATCCCCTTATCCAGAGTTGCGGAGGCAGCAGCTCCAGCAAGGGACCCCAAACCTCTCTTTCCCAAGACACATTAGAAAGCTCTGACTGGGGGATCCCGAGGTGTTCCCAGGCCAGTGTGGAGATATAATCTCTCCACCTAGTCCTGGGTCTTCCCCGAGACCTCCTCCCAGCTGGACGTGCCTGGAACACCTCCCAAGGGATGTGCTCAGCGGGCATACTTACCTCAACTGGCTCCTTTCAACGCAAAGGAGTAGCGGCTCTACTCAGAATTCCTCACGATAGCTGAGATGCTTACCCTAAGGGAGAAGGGAGGAGCCAGCCAGCCACCCTCCTGAGAAAACAAATTTCGGCCGCTTGTACCCGTGATCTTGTTCTTTCGGTCATGACCGACCCTTCATGACCATTGGTGAGGGTAGGAACAAAAATTGCCTGGTAGATTGAGAGCTTTGCCTTCCTTCTTTTCTTCACCACGGTAAAGCGATTGCAATACCGCTCCCGCTGCTCCGATTCTCCAGCCAATCTCTCGCTTAATAGTCGTCTCACTCGCAAACAAGACCCCAAGGTACTTAAACTCCTTCACTTGGGGTAAGGACTCATTCCTTACCTGAAGTAAGCACTCCATCGGTTTCCGGCTGAGAACCATGGCCTCAGATTTAGCGGTGCTAATTCTCATCCACTGGACTCATACAACAACAATAATTTATTTATCTATTTGGCCACTGATATTTATTTTCGATCTCTATTATGTCATAAGCTTCCTCAGCCACACATCTTACTTCTGTCTAAATCAAACACAACTGAGCCAAACAGCCAATGAACGCATCTCTCCACAAAATAAACTGAATATTGCAACATTTTCGATATGATATTGCGCAACGTGATATTGCGATAACGATACTGAATCGATATATTGTGCACCCCTATTCTCAACTGCTGTCTTTATTGTTTATATTTAATACAAGGCCAAGCAGAAAACAGCATGCTATGTAATATGCTTCTGCCCAGAATAGACACTTAAAGACACTTCTACTGAAGACAAAAATGGGTTGGCTAGGAACTAGGAATGTTCCTAGCTACTAATTCCGCCATCTGTTCACCAAATTTTTGTATTTCGACTAGTCACTAGAACACTCAGAAAACCGTTCAAATTGATCACAATCAGGCTTAACAGTGTCAGCGTGTGTACAGGTTGCAGGTCTCTCCCTACCTGCTGTGTTGTCTCAGTGGGTGGAGATCACATTTGAGCTTTTTTTCTAATTTAAAAAATAATAATCTGACCGCTTCATCTTCGTAAGATGAACAGTTACAATAGCCTACGGCAGTAGGTGGCAGAGTGCCAATTCAGTTCCATTATTCACAGGCAGCGGTATGAGAGCGTTATGAAACTCTTCACTTTATATTGATTCTATATGACTGTTGGCTGTGTTGAAAAGTGTTAGCTAATTAGCTTACTGTAGCTATTTAGCCTAACTTAAACAAAGGTGAACAAACAGTCAGGAACAGGAAGACCCGATTTTTTACGATTTAAATGCAGTTGTACTGTAAGGTTAAATCGGATGCACAGAGGTTGTGACTCCAGATTCGTTTGGATAATGCATGACGCTGCACTGCAAATATCAACTCAGTCATCTTCTGTGAGCAGAGCTAGTGGCAACATCAAAGTTTGTCACTTTTAGAGTTGTCCCCGCTCCCTCGCTACTAGTAACCAGGAACGCATGGAAAATTAAGCGCTACCAACTTCACTCGCAGCGTCAACAGATTGTTTTGTGTGTTTCATGTGCAGGCTGAGGCAGGAGAGATTGACTGAGCAACTTCTTCAAAAGAAAAAAGAAATACAATAAATGAATATGTTTAACCTAGTTGTATTTATTGTGCCGACTAGCAATGATACCAGTGTTTTACCATTTAACCGACTAATCACACACATCCTTACTAGGAACCTTTTGAAGTGGTATTCAAGAGAAGGCAATCTGTTTACAGTGGTAATTAATAAAGATTTGATAAGTGGATATAAACCAATAAGACACATTTCATAGGGATTTACAACTTTTTTGTACAAGCCTATTACTTGTTTAAATGTTGGTGCACCTTGGCAGGGTTTGCCTAACACCTAACCTAATCTATTCTGCATAACAGAATTGCATCACATTAATGGGCTTACATATTGCCAAAACGAGTGTCAACACAAAAAACACATTCCTTATATTTTACTTGCATAATTATTATATATTCGCATAACTCTAATATACTTTATTTGTTCACTATATGCCTTATGCTACTTTTTTATTTATATGTAAATGATTTGTATATGGTGGTGAGGTAGAGCGGTCTATTAACATATTATTATTATTATTATCCTTTACAAAAACACATTCACTGTTGAATGGTAAAACCAATTCCACATCTATTAATTAAGCAATTCATATTTAGTAATCCTATATAGATTACAGTACATATCACAGAGGTTTTGTTTTTAACCAATTAACCGCGCTGTTTTTTTAATTGAAAAAATTAAGATGAATAGAAAAAGAAGAATAGATTATTATAAATATATTTCAGTCTGATGACCCAGCAGTCCAGTGGCAAATTAACCTCTACAAGGATGTCGTTGTGAGGAGCGGAGAAGCTGTAGACCCCGGACTCATTGTGGAGAGAGTTCAGACCATCTCCGCTGCAGTATTCTACCTGGAACAGGTAACACTTGTGTGTAAAAAATTGCATAGTCACAGAATAAATCTAGTCATCTTTTTTATTTAGTATGGTTATACTATTATTATTTATTGTATTATGTATAATTGCTTTTCTGGGAACCATCACCTTATTATGGTGGAGAGGTTTGTGATCTCTATGATATGGAGAGCTGTGTGGCAAAGTGGTCTCATGGGAAGAGCCAGACTAAGAATGGTTCAAAAGTCCCTGCGTGAAAAATCTAAAAAGAAAAGTTAGCCAGCCTGGAGGAAGCCCGAAGCCAGGCCCAAAGAGGGGGGTTTCTTGCGCAGGCCTGGTGGCTGGGTTTGCCACAGAGCCTAGCCGGACACAGACCAAACAAGCAACGTGGCACCATACTCCTCTTCATTCTATGGGCTCACCACTCCTGGAAGGAACCATGGGAGTTGGGTGCCACGATGGACCAGACCCGGGCAGCAGAGGCTGGCTCTGGGGACGGGAAACGTCACCTTGCTGTGGAAGAAGGAACCGGAACTTGTGCGGGAGGTGGAGCGCTAACATTTAGATCTGGTGGGGCTTACCTCTTATGCACAGTCTTGGTTCTGGAACCGTACTCCTGGATAGGGAATTTACTTTATTTTACTCTGGAGTTGCCCATGGTGTGAGTTGCCGGGCAAGTTTGAAGATACTCACAAGTCCCCGGCTGAGCGTCGCTATGTTTGAATTTATCTCGGTAGATGAGATGGTAGCCTCCCTGCGCCTATGGGTTGTGGGGGGGGGGAAACTCTGACTGTTGTCAATGCATATGCTCCGGACAGCAGTGTGGGGTATTTGGCCTTCCTGGAGACCCTGAATAGAGTTCTGGAGAGAAGTGATTGGGAGGAACAGCCTCCCTAATTTAGACCAGAGCAGGCATTTGTTGTAAGACTGCTGTGCTGGTCATGGACTATCTATAACACCTTGTTTGAACAGAAGGATGTAAATAATTGTATGTGGTACCAGAGCACCCTAGGCTGAATATCGATTATTTATTTTGTAATCGTATCATCTGATCTGAGGCCGCATGTTTTGGACACTCGAATGAAGAGATGGGCAGAGCTGTCAACTGATCACCATCTGGTGGTGAGTTGGGTCAGGGTGTGCGGGAAGATTCTGGACAGACCTGGTAAGCTCAAATGGGTACTGCGGGTGAACATCTGGAGGAGGCCCCTGTCCATGAGATCTTCAAATCACACCTCTGGCGGAGCTTCTCTGGTATCCCTGTAGAGGTTGGGGAAATTAACCTGAGTGGGCAATGTTCAAAGATTCCATTGCTGAAGGTGCTGTGAATAGCTGTGGTCTCAAGGTCATGGGTGCCTCAAGGGGCGGTAACCCTCGAACATCATGGTGGACACCGGTGATCAGGGAAAGCCGTCTTATCGGTAGTTTGGTCGCGGGGGCAGCAGCTCCAGCAATAGACCCCAAAAATCTGTTCCCCGAGCCACATTAACCAGCTCTGACTGGGGGATCCCGAGGCGTTTCCACCCTCCAGGATTTTTGCGAGAGTAAAAAGTTGGTCTGTTGTTCCATGATTAGGACAGAAATCGCAGTGTTATTTCCTTTCCATCACCTTAGAGTAGATTTTAACACGGAGTCTGAGGAATGTAATACATCTACAGTATAATTGGCACACACTCTCTGGTCCCCCTTTTTGAACACGAGAACCACCACCCCGGTCTGCCACTCCGTGGGCACTGTCCCAGACTTTCACACAATGTTAAAGAGGAGTGTAATTGCATAGTTGTTTGACTAACTCAGTGACTTCCACCACAGTAATTGCATGTCATCCAATAACAGTTGAGCATTTTTTGAATCTGACGTAACTTTCCCTCAACTGTCTGTTTTGCTATAATAGCTTTCTATGGTGTTTTGTCCTACCTAGTTACAGTAACTAGATAGGACAAGTGTTCCTTCCAATGACAAATTACCTCCTCAGTTTAGGTCAACAGCATCCCATCTTTACTATAAACAGCTTGGATGGTTCCCCAATCCTCCTCTGGATGGTTTTCCAAAAACACCTTGGTGACAACCAAAAGTCTTTGTCCATGTCTTCTTTGAACTTCTCACACACACTTTGTTTTACCTCATTCGCAGCAGAGGCTGCAGCCCTTCGGGCCCGTCGGTGCCTTTCCACTGCCTCCAGAGTGGCTATTCAACCCTGGTCCTGGAAGGCCTCTGCCTTGCATGTTTTAGATGTCTCCCTCCTCCAACACACCTGATTCAAATGACTGTGGTTTTAGAAGCCTGGGCCGGTTGCACAAAGCACCTTAAGTTATACATTTTTTAGTTATTAAGGTTTCCTTCTAGTAAAACCAGTTGCACAAAACATCCTTACATATTCATCTTAAGGTTTACTTAAAGTGGCCACTTGATGTTATAGCATAAGGAGTTCCTTAAACCGTTGCACAGAAGACCTTACCAAACAAAGTAAGGAAAATAGCGTAAGGTACTGCTGACTACCTGAATACCTCAATTATGACATTGCTGAGTTCATGGCGATTGATGAAGTTAATGAGCGCATTCCGAGGAGAATGTTCTGCGACTGGGAGAAACCAATAGATACGATGTAACGATGCGCAATTCATTTTGCATTATAGATTTGACAGGCAGTCGATAATTACTTGTCTGACCATTAAGCATTGGACCACTCAACTTATTGCAGCTGTGCTCTTCCAGCCGTAATGATGTTTTATGCTATATGGGATCTTTCATATCTGTAATAGGCAAGATATTTAATATTAAACTGGTAGCCTGCTATTAGGCTATTCTTCAAGATCATTGAATGTGATGGATCAGCTTGCTTATTTTGTCTTGCAATAAAATATTGTGCATTTAGCTAATTGTTTTTCTCCATGCTATCAATTTCTAGGCTATTTATACATATTTTTAAATAAATAAAGATTTGAGAAGCAAAACTTCCTTCTGGAGTGCTAGAACAGATGGACTGTCTCAGTTGTTTCTATAAAAAAAAGAAATGAGGCAATAGCCTATGGTGCGAAAAGGTTATAGGCTAAAGGCTATAGCTGCGGTAGCATAACATTTTTAAATCATAGAGCCAAGGTGAACTTGAACTACATTGCAACAGTTTACTATTTCGTTACAGTAAAAAACGATATATTTATTTGACAGTAGACTACAATATTTTCAATAGCTATTTTGTGTTAACTTTGATCTGCTACTGACACTCGTGTCTCTGGAGGGCTCGCTGGGCTGCTGCGGGCTGACATGAGATGTCAAATTCCTCCCGTATGTCCTCATCTGGCTCACTAAAGAATGTTTTGGTGGTTACCTATAGCCATATAATGCTATTAACAGTAGGCCTATGCGCCTATCAATAATTAGGCTTGAAACAAATACTTAGTGAATTGATTTTAGATGCAATCTCTTCCCAGATCTGCCATTTTCTTTTTGCTGTTATTTGCAGATTAATTTTACTTTTTCAAATCACATTTAATTTATTGTATTCCTCCAGAAGCTAAACCTTTTCGTCTTCTGACCAATTTGGTTTTTGTGTATTCTTCTTCCATTTCTTTAGTAGTAAATGAACTGGTGAAATGAGACGATTGATAGATAGTAGGCTATATCAGCAGGTAGAATATTTTAACGCAGTAAATTTCTTAACTTTCATCCTTGACTAAGGAAACCTTTTAAGGAATTATGTGCAACACCCTCAAGTAAATTTTTCAGCTAAGGGAAAATGAAGCCTTAAGTGTCATCCTTAGGAAGATATTTTAAGGTGCTTTGTGAAACCCCTGATAATGAGCCATTCATTAGAATCAGGTGTGTTAGAGCAGGGAGACATCTAAAACATGCAGGGCAGTGGCCGTCCAGAACCAGGGTTGAATAGCCCTGCTTTATAGTAATGTTTGCTGTTTAATGTTTGGCCTTGTTGTTATGGTGCATGCGGCCTCACAATTTATTATAGTAAATAAAACAAATGTTTGCTAATGGTTGTTTCGTTTTGCATACGAAAACCAATGTCATAGAAAGATATGTGGGGATAATAAATGCAGGTGGGCCCATAGGATGAAGAGGAGGATGGTGCCACGTTACTTGTTTGGGCCGTGCCCAGCTGGGCTTTAAGGATAACCAGGCGTTCGCTAGCAAACTCTCCCTCTGGGCTTCGCTTCAGACGGGGTCCCGGGCAGGTTATCTTCTCCTCTTTTATGATGGATAAACCCCAAACTATCTAATTGTACATGCAGGTGGAGGGTCCGCTAAGAAACAAGAAGTGTGTGTGGCACAAGCTGTTGTCCAAACAGCGTAAGCGTGCAGTTGTGGCCTGTTTCCGTATGGCCCCTCTCTACAATCTACCTCGGTAAGCCCCACCACACAAGTATGTTTTTAGTAGTCAATGATTATATTTTGACATGATAGATTTCTACAACCCAATTGTGTCATTGTCTTTTTCTTGTTTAACTGAACATTACAAGCAGCCAGTAGTAGGAGTGAGGCATTCTTCTTTACTCTTAATTATTTCCCTAACTACTTTCTTTTGTGTTGTTTCCTTGCAAAATATCACACCAATCCTCCCTCAGATACAAAAATAATAATTACTTCTTGAACGGATATCGGGAGGTTTGGTTGGAAAGAGCATATAAAGCCTCCAATTTTGATCACCTGTTCTTCCTTCTGACGGTAATGTGAGACTGTAGGGCGAATGCTTCATCTTATCATCCCCCTTCATTCTCCAGGCTATTGACTGATTGATGCTCAGCAACCAATTGGCAATTATTTGCACTGTTGATTCTGATTGGTCAGGTAGAATTAGTATGTACACTGCGATTCAGAAGTTTGTAATCAATCAAAAAACATTAATGGTGTTGTTAAATTCTTGAAACATGGGGGTTTAGCCCAGCCCAGAAACTTTTATTCAACTGATTTTCAACTGTAATTACACCATTTACTGTAAGGTGTACAGTGCAATGAATATAACATGTGATACCTTGTGCTCTACCAAACGGTTCCAGTGTTAAGTCCATACTGGTTTCCAATCACATGCATGTGGTGTATATGCACTGCAGCACACCTCTGGCAATAGATTAATCAAATTTTCACAAACATCAATCTGGGTCATCCTCTTACAAAGTATTATTTTCTTTTAGTTTCATTTTGCCTATATCGGGACCGGCCAATATGACCAAATGTCGCAAATGTCTGTGAATAACTGGCATACCTTGTTATGAAGTGCATGCACATATTTAAAAAATGTTGGATGCAATTTTTATGTTTGGTCAGCTAAGCAACCCATCCCAGATCCATGAAACAAAATGTTCATACAGTATCTTAGCTGTGACAACTTGATAATTTTATTCTATCCAAAGATGTTAGATTGGCAGAATACATGGTTGGCTTGACTTCCTACAACACCCTACCCCCTAATGGCTTCCGGTGGTTGGTCTCACCTTGCATGGCAGCAATCACCATCGATATATGAATGGGTGTGTGAATGGGTGAATGTGAGGCAAAATACTGTAAAGCACTTTAGATAAAAGCGCTATATAAATGCAGACCATTTTCCATTAGTCGACTAATGATTTTTAATGACTGACGATTTTTGCAGAGATAGGCTACTTTCCAATGGGTTGTCTTACATTCTGTTGAATTTTTTGGGTGTTTATCGAAGCTTTACTGGCTGATTGCAATGTAAACAGAATGCTATTGTCATGTGACATCAATAGATCGTTGTGATTGATTAAACGCATTTCATCGGCAGGCGAAATTTTAAAAAAAGTCGACCATGAAGCAAATATATTTCGCATTGCGAGAGAGATTCACGCTGTATGTTTATGGTGTCATTTACTATAATGCATTTAAAATAATTAACAGTTGCTTTTTCGCATCACTTTTGTGTGTCACGCTTGGTATAAAGGGCCTTAACACTTAATTTCTATGTACCAATTTATAATCTTTTTTGCATAGGATCCTAGGAGGGCATATCCTATTGTCTTTATAGTCATTAGTTGCAGTTGCAGGGACTATATATTTTACATTAGGCTTTTATAAAACTATTTCCAAATATTCTGTTTGCTTTTCACAAGTTTAACAAGGAAATTCATATTTTTACACTCCTCTAGACCTGAGTTGTTCAGGGCTCGGCAATTATGCTTTTGACAGTTCATAGACACAACATGACCACGAAAGGAAATAAATGTTCAATTGTCAAAAGAGCGTTTTGTGAAGAACAATATTAGTAGGTTCCTTTTCAAAAGAGGTCAGGGCCATTGCAGTGCTATGAGACAGGGTCCTCCAACTCGTACACGATCACCAGTTGTAAAAGTATTTTCCATATTTTAAAAGGCTCCACACTTTGTTGTCAGGAGGCATATTATTAAAGTCACCATAGCCAGCTCTTAACCACATGGTGTCAGACGAAAACAGAAAATGTTTTGTGACTGTAACCCGTTACATCCATCCATCCATCTTTATCCCCTTATCCAGAGTTAGGTCGCGGATGCAGCAGCTCCAGCAGGGGACCCTAAACCTCCCTTTCCCGAGACACAATAGAAAGCTCTGACTGGGGGATCCCGAGGTGTTCCCAGGCCAGTGTGGAGATAATCTCTCCACCTAGTCCTGCGTCTTCCCTGAGACCTCCTCCCAGCTGGACGTGCCTGGAACACCTCCCAAGGGATGTGCTCAGCGGGCATACTTACCAGATGCCCGTACCACCTCAACTGGCTCCTTTCAACGCAAAGGAGTAGCGGCTCTACTCAGAGTTCCTCACGATAGCTGAGATTCTCACCCTATCTCTAAGGGAGAAGCCAGCCAGCCACCCTCCTGAGAAAATAAATTTTGGCCGCTTGTACCCGTGATCTTGTTCTTTCGGTCATGACCCACCCTTCATGACCATAGATGAGGGTAGGAACCAAAATTGCCCGGTAGATCGAGAGCTTTGCCTTTCGGCTTAGCTCTATTTTCTTCACCACGGTGCGATTAAGCGTTTGCAGTACTGCTCCCGCTGCTCTGATTCTCCGGCCAATCTCTCGCTCCATAGTCCCCTCACTCGCGAACAAGACCCAGAGGTAATTAAACTTCTTCACTTGGGGTAAGGACTCATTCCCTACCTGAAGTAGGCACTCCATTGGCTTCCGTCTGAGAACCATGGCCTCAGATTTAGCGGTGCTAATCCTCATCCCAGCTGCGAACTGATCCAGTGAGTGCTAGAGGTCACGGACCGATGATGCCATCAGGACCACATCATCTGCAAAAAGCAGCGATAAGATCTTTAGGCTTCCGAACCGCAACCCGTCTCCTGTCCATGAATATCACAAACAGGATTGGTGACAAAGTGAAGCCCTGGCGGAGACCAACCCCCACCTGAAACGAGTCCGACTTACTGGCGAGAATCCGTACACAGCTCTCGCTTTGGACATAGAGGGATTGAATTTCCCTTAAAAGGGACACCCTCACCCCATACTCCCGCAGCACCTCCCACAGTATCTCCCGGGGGACCCGGTCATA
>JAODLL010070208.1:12500-16790 GCA_026546735.1 Forbesichthys agassizii | reverse complement strand
TCTCTCTCTCTCTCTCTCTCTCTCTCTCTCTCTCTCTCTCTCTCTCTCTCTCTCTCTCTCTCTCTCTCTCTCCAGTGTGTGTGTGATACAAAGGAACACAACACCAGACTTCTGGAGGAAAACAGGACAAACTCCCAAGGTCGTACTCCGCTGCTGCATGTGACCCAGTTTTTGTCCCAGTCTACACACCCACACACACACACACACATGCACACGCACGCACGCACACACACACACACACAAAAACATGTACACACGCATATATACAAAAGTATTCATGCATCAGTGGGCATTTGCATGATGGCACACACCCACATGCAAACCCACCTACAGTACATGTGCTCTCTGACACACACACACGCACACGCACACACACACACACAGCAGCGTAGTGAGCTTCTGATGGCTGCAGTAGCTCATTAGAACAACTGGGTCTCCCAGTGCAGAGGGGGAAAAGAAGGAGTGAAAAGGAGGAAGATAAATGGAGACAAGACCTAAAAGAAAAGGAAACCAACCAAAGGAGGACGAGGAGGTGTGTGTGTGCGTGGAGGGGGGGAAGGGGGGGGGGGGGGGTTGGGGGGGGCAGCTGCTCTCTGTCTCCTGCGCTTTCTAAATCTGGACCACAGCACGGCACCTGCCTCTGCCACACACATGTATGAACGCACGCTCACACACACGCACCCATCTTAAATCAAAGGTCCTCGGCCCAAGTGTGACTTTTGTCCCAAATTATCGGGACTGCCCGAGTGTCCTTGAGCAGTACAACAGCCTCTCTGTTTTATGAACGTAATATTAACCTATTAATTATTAATCACACATTCTCTCTCTCTCTCTCTGTGTGTGTGTGTGTGTGTGTGTGTGTGCTTATTGGTGCACGTGCGTCCCACTTTAAAAAAGCAAAACAAGGGCAGGGTTTCCTGAAGTAGAATGAACTGGGTAGGGAGAGACAGAGGGGGCATGAAGTGATCACACACACACACACACACACACACACACACACACACACACACACACTCGCGCGCCAGGGATAGAGCTGTGAAAACAGGTTAACAGAGTGGGAAAGAGGGAAATGTTCATATGGGAAAGAGAGAATAGTGATGTCGTCATCGGTAAATGAGGAACCATGTTAGACATACGAGAGAGAGAGAGAGAGAGAGAGAGAGGTTTGTTGACTGTTGAGAAGCAGGAGAGATAACGAATGAGTAGCGTTTGCATTTTACAATGCTCATGATATAATGCAAGCCAGGTCATAAAGCCATCTGGGAGCTAATACCGGTAGTTGGGGCACAAACATTAGCATTAGTTCTCTACCACTACAAACATACACACATACTGTATGGTCATCACCTAAGTGAAAACAGTTCACAAAAGGGATGTCTGCATATTGTAGTTATTGGTGCGTGTACTGTACCTGGGCTGGTGGAGGGGGAAACCATGTTCTGCTAATGTAACTGTAGAAGGAAAACCTATTATTGTTAAAAAAGGATTAGTAGCTCAATTAGCATCTCTAAAATGAAGTGGAAACACTGTTTCCTGTCATTCCGTGTAGGCTCTAAATTGGATTCCTAATTCAGTTGCAGTGAAACCCATTTATGTGAGCTTTTCCATTACACTTGCCACTATCAAAAACCCATCTGCACCTTCAGTTGAGAACAACAGAAGGTCTTACAGAGCCCACACTGTATACTCCTTCTAAAGTGTATTTATCTGGGCTTACTTGCATGTATTTATAATGTTTGTACCAGTGTTTCCGTTATGCAGTAATTGCCAGACTTTGATAGAAAAAATCAGTCCGATAAGATTAAACCTCTCCGGTCAATATGTCCGGTGGAAATAATTCTGTCTAAGCACAATTAGAATTGTATTATATATTGGGCTGGGAGTTGATAAACATTTTTTTTACTAGTTAATGGTGCACATTTCATTTTTTTGCTTTTTGTTCTTTTAGTAGAGACAGGAATCCAATGGGAAGGATCGTGAAAATACATCAGGCCAGATTCAAACCCAGGCCCATATGGTCATAGATTGCTTGCGCCACTGCTCCAGCCTGAAAATAGCCTAGCAGTTGTTTGCGGCTATGTTATTGTTTAGAATATCACATAGACACATTTTAAATCACCAACTTCATAAAGATAATGGAAGCAGACACACAATGCAAGCAGGTGTTACATCTGCTGCAGGTATTTAGGGAGAGCTAGGGTAGTTGTGACGTCATCACGTAGAGCGACATGGGACGGAAAAGTTTGCACATGTGGATGGTGTGGCTGAAGCCAACTAGTGGGAGAGAAAGAGACGGAAAGGAGAGATAGTTCGATCGATGTTAGTGGGAGTTTTTATGTGACTGGCAACTTAATAAACGTTACCATGGTTTGGATCAGAAGTCTGAAAAGTAACACACTGAGTCAAGACCACATTCACGATGGCTGTTCTATGCGGGCGGCACACTAGCACGCACACAGAGACAGAACCGATTACGGTACAACATCATATCCTGTAACCTAGCTAGTCGTGTCAATACCTGGCTATATTCTAGGCAACTTTCCTTGTAAAACTCTACTTTTGTCATGCATTGAACATTTTTTGTCAACAAAATATTTCTAGTGGGACCCAGAGAGACTCTGGAGTGTCAAACGTCAAGACCACAATGTTCTGGTTGAAGTAACACTTGACAACATTGGGTTGAAAACAAAGACCCAAGGGGACACATCAGCGCCAATCTGCTGTGATCTGCCCAGACACACATTGTCTGTTGGACAGATAGCGCTGTGGTTCTCAAGGCTTTGGACCTATAACATTCAAATACATGAACCAATGCTGCTGCTCAAATGTAGTCATGCACACACACAAGCCACAATAATAACAAATGTTGCAGCTACAACAATTTTCATTTTTTAAATTATGATTATTTCAAAACCTAGAAATCATCTGGTAACTTCTATAAACATCACATAGGGTCTTAACATCCACATTGAGAAGTGCTGTTTCTCTCCACCAGTTACCAAACAACCCACCTCTGCACGTGTGATTCAGTCATCAACCCCTCCTGACATGCTAGACTGACATTGCCAGGAACATGTCGAGACAAGAAAGTATGATTGCAAAGTGTTCTATAGGGTCCCAGCATTGCTTATTTTTTAACCAATCACACATCAGTATGAAATGTAGCTATCTTCCACAAAGTATAGATGCATGTTACACATGCTGTGATTACCTATTGACATTTTATCATCCCTTCCTATCAGACATAATGTGAACTAGAAATTCTGAGATAAAACAAAACTGTTCTCAGATATAACTGCAGCGTCAGATCTCAAATTGATTTTAGCATCGTTCAGAGAATCCTTTAAATATACATGGGTCTTGGCCGACTGACATTCGCGCTGTAAAGCCCCGCTATGGGGAGATGAATGGGCACATATTCTGCTAAACTGTAGCGATCGTGGCTCAGTGGTGTATAGCATCGCAAGACACTTGCCCTCTATAGCGAACCATCCATCTTGAAAGATCAGGCCTATAGCTTTCACACAGTAATGCCTCATCTAAGATCTCCCCTTCCCTCCCTCCATCTCTATCCTTCTCTCTATCTCTCTCTTCATCCTCCCCACCCCTCTCATCTGTGCGAGACTCGCTCCATTATTAGTGCAGTTCATTTGTTCCGCTTTCGTAGAGCCGCTGCGTACAGATACTGACGGTGCACTTTCCTATCTAATCTCTGCCGCGATGGATTCAATGGCTCATTCACTGACTGAATTATGCCTTCCAGTGTGTGTCAGTGTGCGCGCGCGTGTGCATGTGTGTCAGTATGTGCCTGTACGTCTGACTTCAGTAGTTTCTAATTAATGACGAGCGTCGACGGCTGTGCGTGCGAGAGCGTGCATGTAATAAAAAATTACAATATTAATGCATTGATTATGGTTGCTTTAAGCCGTAACTGAGAACATTGGCTTAGTGGAGGGGGGGGGTTAAATCGATCTAAGGAGGCAGATGTAATGCGTTGTCTGTGGACTGTCACATTTTTGCAATTATGGCCTTTTTTTCCAGGCCACACAGTGTTCTGGTCTAGCGATCAGATTTCACAACATTTGTGTGCCCGTGTTTGTACTTGCCTTTGTGTGTGTGTGTGTGTGTGTGTGCGCACATGTGCACGTGCACACAGTATGTATTTTCAGGAAAGGAAAACCAAAAACGTGGGATGATTTTAACCTCTCTAAAAGGTTTCTATATTTTTGTACAGTATTCTTGTGTTTGTGGTGAGGGTGGACAGTTTCATTCTTAGTCAGATTTAGACTA
>JAODLL010070208.1:0-10000 GCA_026546735.1 Forbesichthys agassizii | reverse complement strand
ACACACACTCAAGCGCACACAGAATCACATTGTTTAAAGACCTGACAGTGATGTGGGGAAAGATGTCTCTCTCTGACCACTCTAGGTGAGTCATTTATACAGCAGGACCCGTGTCCTGTCTGTCTCCTGGTCTGCATCAAACCAAAGCCATGCCTTCCTGTGTGTGTGTGTGGGGTCTACAGGGGTGACAGTGGGCCTTCTCGTAAGTCAAGCAGCTGCTGTTCAAATTGACCTCCCTTCTCAGGTCACCGGAAAGAATAATACCTGTCTAGCCGACACACACACACACACACACCTATGAAGGTGTAGGATGAGAACAGAGCATAAGGCAGCATACTCTAACAACCTCCTCTCCACGGGGAGGAAGGAAGGGGGGGGCGTAACAGGGCGCGGGGGAGGAAGGGGAAGGGGGGGGGGGAAGACATGGGGGGCTTGAGGAGGACCTCATCACACCCCCGCGTTGCCCCTCCAGCGCAGCATCTCTACTCAATCACCTCCATTCTCCCCACCGTGCATCCCCATGACGACGGCGGCGTCGACGCGGGCCCCTGGCCACAGCTGGAGCCCTGGTGTACTGGTGCTTGCCAGACTGTAGGCTAGTGTGTGTGCGTCCATGGTCCTGTGTGTGTGTGAGGCCAGGCATGAACTGGGCTTGCACCATGGTCACAGGCATTCGTGTGTTTTCATGTATAACACATTACACAATGTAACATATAATACAATAATACAGCAAAACAAATAATATATATTATATTGTATTTAATGTATTGCATATAATACGTTTGTTATCTTGGTCAGACTACTTGTGAAATGGTCCATACTGTCTGTCACATCTAGCTATTTAGTTTATTCAGTCTTTTCATCCACACCTCCCCTGGTGAAAAAGTGTAAGAGAAATGACCGTTTATCCACCAGGACAATGGGGTGGCCTTTAATTTCACGGCACTCTATAAGAAAATGGATCTCTCTCTTTCTTTCTGTCGCAAAACATGGCCCCTTCTGTCTATCAGGCATG
The DNA here is from genome assembly GCA_026546735.1 of Forbesichthys agassizii. Classification (NCBI taxonomy): domain Eukaryota; kingdom Metazoa; phylum Chordata; class Actinopteri; order Percopsiformes; family Amblyopsidae; genus Forbesichthys; species Forbesichthys agassizii. The sequence goes on along the minus strand of JAODLL010070208.1, from coordinate 8,985 downwards.
CAGCTAGACCAGTGTAATTCACTGTCAGGGATAGTCCTCCCTCTCCAGTCCCTACTCTCTCTCTCTCTCTCTCTCTCTCTCCCTCTCCCCCTCTCTCCCAAGAGCTGACACACACTAAGGTTGGCAGGACTAAGGCGCTAAGTAAAAGCTGTGCAACGTCTTTGGATTTACTGTTGTCTGGGTTTTGCATTTTCATAATAAAAGCTGTGCAAAATATTTGGATTTACTGGGTTTTGCATTTTCCCCCGGACACACAAACACATGGAACCCCCACCAATCATTCCATACCTGTCAGAAATGCAGAAATGTCAGAGAGAGGGAGAGAGAGGGAGAAATGCAGCATGTTAGAGTGGCAGGCCTGTGCTAATTGACAGAGAAACAGACATAGTAGTTCATATCTGCAAACATAGACAGGAACAATGATGGAGAGATGGCCACGAAAGACTGATGATGCACACCCATCTGCCCGTGCGTGCGGCGCGCATGCGTGTATAGTTCTTTCTGTCTGACAGCAAGCGGCCAATTACTGTCGAAAGTGGCAGGATGAGTTCTGCCAGACCATAGCTTTCCATTAGCGCACGCCAGCCAAGCGTGTGTGTGCGCGTGCGCGTGTGTGCGTGCGTGTGTGTGTATGTGTGTTTCTCTAAGATGGAAGGAGCGTGCGTGTGGACTGAGGCAAAGGGGAATTTTTCGTAGACTTTCGATCTTCCTCTCACATACACACAGCTACGCGCACACACACACAGACCACTGGATTCCCCGCAGTTGAGCACATGGAATGGCGATGAGGTCCAGGCACCAGCAGGTGCGTCATGGTGCTGTGCAGCCACGCTTTACGGGATGGGATAATGCCTGATAATTCAAACATGCATCCCGTTTTACGCACACTCGCTGTACGTAGTGCTGAGGATATTGAATGGTTTATAAACGTGCCTGCGTGAAACAGTTCTGAAGTGAAACGATAAGAGGATTCTCGACTGAATGTGGAAAACCTTGCGATATAGTCTTTTAAATTGGTTGCAAGGAATACGTATTCAAGTTATCCATCGTTGTGTGGGGTAAAAATAGGACGTCTACGTGTGAATTGGTGTTAGTAAGGCAGAGAGACTGAGGATAAATGGGCCATAGGATAAGTGGGTTGGCGAAGTAGTCTTTCGTACAGAGCTTTGCCATGTGCCCGTCCGTGTGCCACTATAGGTTGAGTGCCAACGTGATGTTTTCAATGGATAAACTTGCCATGTCAATAACCCTACACCTGGTCTCATTTTGAACACGCTGCATTCATCAACAATATAGCCTACAGTATGTTACAGTAAACTTACCACACACACGCACGCGCGGGCGCGCACGCGCGCGCACACACACACACACACTCACACACACACAGCCCACATGCAAAAACTCGCGGCTGGTGATAATGCATAATGAATTTGGTTATCGGGAGCTCGGTCGCATGGACCGGCGGGGCTACAAACGCACAGTAATTTGCAGAAGCAGATGTACATGCATTATTTAACGACACATCTCCTTTTATTAGTCAACTGTCCATCTTTCATGCCTAAATTGATCTTGCCTTTACCCAAAGCGTGCTGCGAATAGCTGCCTTCTCGTGCGCGCGCGCGAGTTATTCTGTGTGCGTGTGTGCCGTGCGCGCGCGTCCAGGTTGCCATTATTTAGAAGTAATCCAAACAGAGAGGCTGACAGACGGGTCTATCGATTCCCACTCGGTTCCAATCAGATCAGCGCACAACAGGAGGGTCTTTTAAGCATTAGCAAATATTAGATTTGAATGAATGAAAATTAATATCCTTTGGATTCAGCAAAGCACACCACACACGTTCATATCTGAAATATAAAACACTGTTTGCCTGTTAGACCACTGACTCCATCACCACGGTGTTTTAAAAAGACGTAGAACACGCAAAAACAATTCTCACAAACAGAATACAGCCCTAAAATAACATCTGACACAAGTATCAAGCAGCAGCAGCCAGCGTGTGTGCCCGTGTGTTTTTGTGCCTGCATGCCTGCACTTTGTTTATACGGTATACTAGGCCTATGTGAGCGTGTGCGTGTGCGTGTGTGAGTGTGTGTGTTTTTTTCCCCCTCCAGTCAGCGGAGCTTGCAGTGCTGCGTGTGAGCTAAAGCCGCAACTACGGGCTATATCCCTGGAGCGCACAAATGATGCGGCATGCTACAAATAATCGCAGTCTGGTTCGCAAACACAGCGAAAGTAGGCTTTCAAGCGGTTGCTAGAAGGAACCCAGCATCACACTCACCTGCTGCCAGTTTTCTTCCAGGGAAGGCATCGCGGAGAAATAACCTGTGTCGTGCACGAGTTGGAGTTCCTGAAAAATACTGTAATTCGCCAACACGTCCATGTTGAAGTAACGGTGAATGGGGGGGGGAAGGGGACACGCACGCAATAAAGTCCGGATCCAAGTCCAAATTAAAAAAGCAACACTTTTTTTAGACTTGTGAAAATACAGGGCTCGTGAAACGACGGATCAGATCGGCGCTCTGCTCCCGTGGTGCCCCTGGAAGTACCTTGACAGCCTCCGTGCGACTGGAATGGAAGGTATTCGCAGATGAACACTTACAAAAAGCAAAGAGGAAGAAAAAAATAGTTGATATTTTAATCTCTGTAAATTCCTTGTCCTCTCAACTTGCTCTCTCCCATACCTCTTTACTCAGTCCAGCGTGTGGATGTCAGCGCGTTACATTAAACGTTCATCTATTTCCGCATGCCAGATTACAATCTTCACCCTATAAATCCCAGGTTGCCTCTTTTCATATATCAGCCACTACGCGCTCCCGTTTCAGCAGGCGAGTAGCTGGGGCTTGCAGACTGTGCGTGCGCGGCAAGCCAGGCGACCAGAGGGAGGAGCAGCCACACGTCAGTCAATTCCGTGCGTGACCGTATAAGGTAAATAGGGTTGACGGTCTCACTGGCGTCCAATTAAGGCGGTGCCAAAATATGGAAATAAGGAGGAGTCTGAATAAAAAGGGAAACGGTATTGGTTCTCTATGTCTGTCACTCTAGCTAAAGATGGCAGTGAAAGGTGAGCTATTTTTAGAGGCCTATATAAGCCTACCAACATTCCTCTCGCAGTCAAAGCGAGCTAGACGTCTGAGAGGAGCCAAGCTGAAGCAGTTCTGCTAAAGTAATATTATTAAATCAGGAATATTAACCGCATAGACAAGCACACATAAGGAATACTACTTTTCTAGCTACTTGCATTTAGATCTATCGGATAAACTGCTCTATGAGTTGTTGTGATGTAAAAACTGCTTTCTCAATGGCAAACCTAGTACTCTTGCGGTTTGGAGGTGTTTCTGTTGTGTTGTAACCACGTTGCGACCTCGGTATGTTGGCTTTCGTCATCGAGGTTGTCACGTGCTGAAGTGCATACTTAAAGAGCTACTTTAAGTTTAATTTAGTAGTTGACCTTAAAATTGCACATACATAAAACATTTTGTTTAATTTCTCTCACCAATCCCGCCATGCCTCTATAATTCTTAATTTTAGAATTTCAGTGCAAGAAAACTGATGTTATTCATATACTATAGAAAGCAATGCTATCTTTGCCAACACCATAACTCATCAAAAATTACCAAAGGTTTGTTGAGCTCACTGTAGTCTCGCTGAGCCAGACTTTACATACAGTTGCATCTCAATAAACTATAATTTTGTGAAAAGTTAAGTAATTTAAATAATTCAATTGACAAAGTAAAACTCATATTGTGGATTAATTACACACAGTGAAATACTTGATGTCTGTATGTTTTAATCTTGATGATTACTGCTTACAGCTCACGAAAACCCCAAATTTAGTATCTCAGAAAATTTGAATATGACATAAGACCAGTGAAAAAAATATTTTTTACTACAGACATGTTGGCTTTCTGAAAAGTATGTTCATGTCCAAGCACTCAGTACTTGGTTGGGACTCAGTTTGTATGAAATACTGCATTATTGAAGCATGTATTGGTACCTTTGACAATGTGTGCAGGGGCACGTCCTGCTGGAAAATGAAATTATCATCTCCATAAAACTTATCAGCAGAAGGAAGCCTGAAGTGCTCAAAAATGTCCTGATAGATGGCTGAGTTTACTCTGGACCACCAGAAGATGATATGGCTTCCCAAATCATCACTGACTGTGTACATTTCACACTGGACTTGAAGCTACTTGGATTCTGTGCCTCTCCACTCTTCCTCCAGACTCTGGGTCCTTGATTGCCAAATAAAATGCTGAATTTACTTTAATTCATTTGAAAAGAGGACTTCAGACCATTGAGCGACACAGCTGTTATTTTTATCTGTAGCCCAGGTAAGATGCTTCTGACCTTGCATCTGGTTCAGGAGTGGCTTGACACAAGGAATGCAACAGTTGTAGCCTTCCTTGATACGTCTGCATGGTGGTCACTCACTGCCTCAGTCCAACTCTTGTGAAGCTCCCCCAAATGTTTTAATGGCTTTCGCTTGACAATCATCTCAAGGCTCCGGTTATCCCTGTTGCATGTGCACATTTTTCTACCACACATTTCCCTTCCACTCGCCTTTCTATGAATATGCTTGGATACAGCACTCTGTGATCAGCCATCGTATTTAGTAATGATCTTTTTATGCTTTCCCTCCTTGTGGAGGGTGCCAATGACTGTCTTTTGCACAACTGTCACGTCAGCAGTCTTCCCCACGATTGTAAAGCCTACTGAACATGAATGAGAGACAATTTAAAGGCTCAGTAAACCTTTGCAGGTGTTTTGAGTTAATTAGTTGATTAGTGTGACACCTTGAGTCTACAATATTGATATTTCACACTATTCTAATTGTCGGAGAGACTGTATTTGGTGTTTGCATGAGCTGTAAGTCATAATAATCAAGATTAAAACATATACAGGCTTAAACTATTTAACTTTGTGTGTAATTAATCCACAATATGCATGAGTTTCACTTTGTCTATTGAATTATTGAAATAACCTCTCTTCCACATTATTATAATTTAGTGAGATGCACCTGTATGTGAGGTATGGGACAAGAAGCACTGGCTAACTGCATCAGTAAACGCCTTCATGATAAGTGAGGTATTTTGATTGATATGCAGGACGACCAACTACGTAACTCAATGATCAAATCAGACGTAAAACTTAATATGAGGAATTTGTTGGAAAACTAAACAACAGTACTCGCTCTTTACAGGTTCTGTAAATCTGTAAAATTAGTAGGATATGGTTACTGTTTAAAATACATGTTTCATTTTAAATTAGTAAATAAAACAGTGTCCTAGCGTCACACTGAAAATTACGGATACATAGTTGTGAGTGACAACGCTGACAGTCAATGGAAGTTGACAGTATTACTTCCTGACAGTCTGAAAGTCCCATGTTGAGTTTACAGGGTATATGTATCAGACTTTCAGCAAGAAGTTGCTTATGTGATGTAGTGCTAATCAATGGAAGTGGCTAAATTCTTGAATTGGGGCAAGTTAGTTCATTGGTGTGGGTGTTCTCTCAGCCGGAAGGTTGTGGGTTTGTGGCCTAGAGTTGGCTACTTGGCCTGTCTTTGAGCAAAATGCATACCAGCTCCTTGTAATACTTAGTAGTTTTCTTTAAGTCATTTATGTTAAAAGAGTCAGCTAACTGCATGCTAATCTTTGAAATAGTGTCTTGTGTATTTAATATTCAGAATCTTGCTAATAAACTAGCATACCCGCTGCTCTTACAGGATATGTATCAAACAAATAATTGCAAGACAAATGTTGAGGAAAACCTTAGTAATGAAGTAATGAGAAATTGCACATACAATATTGAATGGATGTGTGCTGATGCAAAAAATATCCCCCTGCCCCCTTTTATTACATCTGTCTCAGGTAATCATCTGTCAAAAGGCTGTATCTACAAACAAGGTTATATTTTTTTAAATTAAGAGTTTTCTAAAAGATGAATTAATACAATGTTCATATACAGTGGGCATTAAATTAAAGTAATTAATGTATACTCAATCATTCTGGAGGAAGCTTGTGGATATTTTAACTTGATCAAAACAAAAACATCTGTCTTAAGCACTCAAGCATTCAAAATGCTGCCCTGCATAGGAAATGCATAAGCCAAGGTTAGGATGTGTGAGGTGCAGTCTGCACCACTTTTTTGTGTGTGTTCACGGTAAAGACATTGACAGGTCCAGGCCAGGTCTGCATAGTAACACTGGATTATTTTTTCAGCATGCAGACAGAAAAGACAGCTAGCTAGTGAGTAGACATTTACTGAATTTGACAAAAAGTGTATTAGCTTGCAAAAGCTGACTATATATTTGATCCTAAATTGAAGGACATAAACATCCAAAGTAAACAACCTTGCAGTTGGATTTGAAAAGAAAGCTGTTGCAAATTCCAATACTTTATTATTAATTATTAATTAATAGTTTCTTAATTAAAGGCACACATTTATGGTGTTTTTATGTTATTATTGCACATACATTATATTAAAATTGGCTATGTTGAAGAGAACTTCTAATACGCTGTTCCTTCTTTGGCTGTATCAGTAATCTAATTTTCCTCACTGGGATAAAGTTAATTTGATATATTGTAATCTTATTTGCAGGTTTAACTGGCCCCACTACTAAGACTAGCCTGATGTAAAACAACCCATTTCAGACTTTTGAGCTCCATATAATCCTGTCATTCTATACTGCATAAGCCCCCACTAAAATAGAGATACTATAGGAAACAGGTGGTATCTTAAGTATTTGGGTTTGAGCACATGAGTCATTCTAGAGACACCAGGTTATTACAGGAGGAGACAACCCAGGTAGTCTAAATAAATTATGAATTATGGAAAAAATATGATAATTCTTTACAGTTTGTGATACACATACATAATCAACTACTGTAGCCTAAATTATGTTATCAGGGAATGTGTTGTGTGTGCTGTAAATAGACAAGCTTGTCTGTCCCTCACATCACGTCAAACGAGAATGCATATAAGCAAATGGCCCGCTGGTCCGCTTATTGTCATCTATATGTTATCATACAGTATATAGAAGTGTAATTACATCACTTTATGAGAGAATCATATTACCGTGTGCAGGTCTAACCCATCCTCACAGTGGTCATTTTCTCTGTAATCAATATGGCCTTATTTGTAAGCATGGGAAGAAAACCAACCTTATCTTATTGCTAGGGCTAAAGGCACAGCTAATGACTATCATGCATGCTGTCATATATTCATTGGCCTAGACATAATTTACAGCAGACAGCCTGACAGGGTTGTTCTTTATGATATGGATCCTTGTTACAGGATACAAATAGTGAATGTAATCTTTATAATTACAGTAAACTGTATTTTTATATGTAAGCAGTGGTGATAATCTTTGTATAAACAGTCGCCTGCCCCGCAAATGAGAATGAATACGTAGAATATAATTCTATATAATTGCATTTTCTTAAAATAGGCTTGTCTGTGCCTGTGTGTGTATATTAAAATAGTTAATATCAATGTTTGGCAAAGTGGGCCTTAATACCCCATAAGACATGCGGGGTAAATTCTAAGTTGTTTTACTAAATTGTACATACACTTTTAGTGCCATGTATTTGTGTTTATAAAATAATTAAAAATAATAAGTGTTTCATATTATCATACTAGCTAGCTATGACTTATTTATTTTGGGGTGCTCAAAAAACATGTTGCTTGTGTTATTGAAGAGTATATGTTATGTTTTCCTTTCCTGTTCAAGGTACCACATGTATTTAGCTTTGTATCTGACACTCACCCCTCTCTCTCTCTCTCTCTCTCTCTCTCGCTCTCTCTCCCCCTCTCTCCCCGACCCCCTTCCCCCTGGAGACTGGGTCCAGGTCTCAGTGGATTACTAGGGGCAGATGGCTTTTAGATTGGCTGTTTCAGGACATTTTCTCCATTGATTTTTACAGCTCTCTCTGCCAGAGGGAATTAGCCCGAGCTGAGAAGGAGCAAGAGAAGTGAAGGGAAGTGCATGAGTCAAAGAGGAGCATGCTATTTTTGCATTTAAGAAAGAGCATCTTGTTTGTGTGTGTGTGTGTGTGTGTGTGTGTGTGCGTGTGCGTGCGCATGTATCCAACATTATACCGACCCTTTTGTATGCTGGTATAATGTTTGTGTGTGCATGTGTGCATGAACAAAACTTATTATTATTATTCTGCCACACTGGAATGCTCTCTTAAAGGCATCGCTGATTGTACGTCCTGTGAAGGCCTTGGACTCTCACAGGCTAACTGCTACAGCACATTAAGTTGCCCATAATGCACTTCCTTTGGCCACAAGAGTCCTGTTCTGCCGGATGTGGGCTGTTCACCACTGACCCGAGCAGCGTGGTGCTATTGTTAACACGCAACACACCCACAGGTGCCATCCCAACAGAATACATTATATCACTTACGGCACACAAGATTGGGAGGAAATAAAGAAATCATTTTAGCAGCATCCAAACACTAGTGAGAGAAGCCCTCCTGCATGCAGGTTGAATGTATAGTTAGAATATACAGTATGCAGTAGGTGTGTAGGTGTGTTTGTTGCTACATGCCTTCTCCATATGTATGTGTTTATGCCTGAGTGCCATTATGTGGTTGGTGTTTATAGCTGTTTGAGTGTGCGTGTGTGCGTGGGTGGCTGAGTGTGTATATACATTGCAAATATGTTTTTGCATGCGTGTGTGTTTGTGTGGGGGGGAGGGCACCAGCTGGGCATGCGGTGCCCTGGGCCGTGAGGTTTCCCCCACTACGCCCCCATGAGGTTGATGTACCTGAGGGCAGGGGAAGGGGCGCGGCGGTGACGACGCTGGCCCCTGAGAGGCAGGGAGGTGGGGGTGGGGGAGGGAGGTTAGCAGGTGTTCAGTGTGGATGTCGAATGGAGAGGACAAACAGAGAAAGAGAGAGAGAGGAAGAGTGTGAGAGAGAGAGAGAGAGAGAGAGAGAGAGAGAGAGAGAGAGAGAGAGAGAGAGAGAGAGAGAGAG
>JAODLL010070165.1:0-16792 GCA_026546735.1 Forbesichthys agassizii | reverse complement strand
TTTCACTTCAGCTTCACCAGATATAATATATTATACTGTCGATCCATTTAACATAGCACACTGCTGTGGTCACATGCGTGCTCACACTCGCTCACACTCGCTCACACGCACACACCACACACACATAGCTTTATGCCCTGTGTATCACTCACTGCTTCACCAGCAGCTGGCAGCAACAGAAGATTGCCCTCATTTGTCTAATGCAGATCACCTGGTACCCATTAGATGCCTTTCATATATACGCATGTGTTTTCTCACCTGACGTTTTGGTTTGAGCCAACCTGCTGGAAGTTTGGCATGGATTTCTTTGAGTGAATCTGATTATGTTGAAGATAGACCGAGTGGGGTTTTCTACCTGCAGATGTTTTGGTTCTTAATAAATACAGTTTAAGTGAACTCATTGAGCAAGTGTGTTCCTGCATCTGCGTGACACTGTGTGTCTGGGGGGGATTCAACAGTCATCGTTGGAGAGCAGTGATTTCTGTATAGATGACCCTGTAGCCCATTTGTTGAGTGTATTGTATAAGACTTAGCCGTTTGGGATACATTACAATGTGACTTAAACATTGTAGAGGAACTACCCGTGTAGGGTGGGGGTTGAGAACAGTGTGATATTATTCTGGTCTACACGCCTATACTGTATTCAGAGCATACTCTAATGTGTGCCATATAATGTTGGGGGGAGAGAGAGAGAATAGAGAGAGTATAGGAGCGACCAATGGGAAGAGAAGCCAATGTACATTAAAGTGCTTGTCTTGCTTGCTCCCTAGCCCCAGTGCTGTCTTAGCTGCAGTTCCACACTGCTTCAATCCACTCTTTTAAAGCATAAATGCGTGCATATGTGTTTGTGTGCCTGCGCCAAAGACCCGGGCAGACAATGATAAATGAGCACAATGAATCAGGGCAAAGAATACAATGAAATTAATGCAGAGGTGTATTACAGTAATGGAGAAATTCAGAAATCGCAAATGTAACTAACTCAACATTATATGAAAGCTGCTACCCATCTTAGAATATATGTATTACATACATTTAGTTATTGGTGGCCTTTGATTTTAAGTGTTTTTTAAGTTGTTTTTGAAAATGTGAAAAATGTTAAAGCCTTGATTAATGATGATGAGAAAGGCTTGCACACAGCGGTTCGCCAACGGTGAAATTACATTTCGCAGCATCCATCGCAGCATCCACTCCTAAGCATCCTTTTGAATGCGACGGATGTAGTTTTCTGTATTAAACAGATGAAAGATTGCGCTCAGAACACCTTCAAACTCACTTTGTAGCCAGTAGCCATAGACAGCAAACAGACCAGAACGTCTCTCTGATAGTGACAGCAATAGAATCCATTTGTAGAACAGCACAAATGGACACATTTTAAGGCCACTAATAACATCTGAAGGTTGTAGAGATAACAAGTGACAAGAGATTTCCTTGAATTTACAAATCCAAGAATCTCCACACCTTTTAATCCTAGGCCTAGTGTACCTATTCCCTAGTGAGAGCTGTTCTCAAATGTGACAGCTTTGTCGTAAATAGCATTTACTCGCTCCAGTGGAAGATTCCTCTCTTTCTTGGCGCCTAGGGAGATGTAAGCATGCCCCTACCGTCGATGTTGTGTAGTCAGCATGTGTCTCTGTGTGTGCACTATATGTACGTACATTGCTGTGCATGGGGGGGAAACTGTAATACAGAACATATCATCTTCTCTTATGCCTTTGTATGTTTTCCAAGTCCTCTCCATTCTTTTCTGGGTGATTATCTGGCAAACATTGTGTGCTAGTAGCTAGGTATTGTAAAACAATAGGGGAATTAGCATTTGTTGTTGGTTGGACGATAACTCAATTCGTTTTTTGCGTTGTTGGTCCTGCTGGGGCAGAATTTATTCAGTGAATTGATGTGAAAGATTTACCAGCCATTCCCCTGTCCATAAACCCTCCTAATCTGGTGCTTGTGGAAGGTCTGTTGCATAACGCCACGTCTATGGTCCGCAGATTATGCAGTGGATTTGGGCATTGGACGATATGTGTGCATGCACAAGCTTGTGAAGGGTTGATGTGATATGCTGTAAATCTGTAAACCTCTGTCTATGTGCGTGTGTGTGTGTGTGTGTGTTTCAGTCCTTCCCGTCTACACAATTGATCTTTGTCTAGTCTACCTAGAGTCATCACAGCGTCGCGTCTAGTCTCAGAGAGTCAGCACAGTTCCTGCTCCGCCCTTTCCTCTCCTCCACTAATTCATCCCTATTTTCTATCCCGCAGCCACAATGGCACAGCCTTTCCTTTTCTCTTTAGACGTCCTCTCCCGATTCCTCCTCTGCCATTTGTTGATTAAGCTGTCCATCAAACGCGTGTAAGCAGTTTAACGTGTGCTTTGACTGTTTTCCAGGTCCCTCCTACTCATCTTCCTCCTCCTCTCTGACCAGTCAATACTGTACACCATCATGTTTCTGCTGCATGCAGTATCGTCTTTGTCCCGTAGTTTGTCTCTCATCCCTTGCATGTCACCCCCATTGTAAAAGCAGACCTGGTTGAATATTCTGCTCGGAGGTGTTATCGTAAGGCTGTATTATTCATCTTACAAACGTTCCCGCATAGCTTTATTATTAACCTCATGTGGGTGTTTGGTGTCTTTTTAAAATAAAATATAGTTTGTTCTAGAATCTGGGGTTGTGGGGTTGCATTATGACAAAATGTTGATATGAGTGTTTTATGCAACAAACCCCGCCTATTTGGTCCTTCGAATGAAGGTTGAGGCAAACACAATGTCAAGGTGCTGTTCTCTCTGGTCCAATGTGTGGTTATTTTAACTTTCTCTCCTTCCCCTTTATTTTTCTGCTTTCTTTCCCCTCTCTCTCTCTCTCTCTCTCTCTCTCTCTCTCTCTCTCTCTCTCTGCAGTGCATCAGCAAGCCCCTGTCCCCACTCCCCATGCTTTGGTAGACATGGCTGTGTTATTGTCCTAACTCGCTATTTCTCCTTCTGCTTTCACACATCCACCTTCCCCTTCCTCCTTATCCATCTGTTTCTCCCCTTCTCTCTTCCTCCTCCGCAGTGGGACGCCATTTTGCTATAATGAAATAACTAAGACATGCCCGTAGAGTGACGTTGAAGCCAAAACAAATGATTATTTTCAGACACTGTCCGTATTTTGACCGGCCGTGTGCGATGTGTCTCCTGTCCCCCTGCCCCCCCCTCCTCCTCTTCCCTCACTACCCTTTCCCACCTCCCCCATCTTACAATTCAAAAAAAAAAAAAAAAGCATCCCCAGAGGTCAAAGTTGAAAGTAGCACACGGTCATTGGTTGAGAGCGATGCTGACTCCTCTGTGGAAGCGGCAGGGTGCAGTGTGAGAGGGAAACATTTGGAGTCACAGGTGTGTTACTCTCAGCTGACGAGCAGTATGGTGTGTGTCATGATGACGATAGCCATATATAGAGTGACGCTTCTATATATGTAGCTTAGCTAACCCTCAGAGGGACTGAAAGAAAATGTAGCAGCTGTCGCTGAGTGCAATCTATTTATTTCCCCTCCGTTTCATGTAAAAAAGAAGCCCAAACGTAAGACTACCTTAAAAACAACTAGTGCAGTACTGAAATTAAACCAAAAAAACTAAACAACTAAAATGAAGAGTGGAAATAAAAAAAATGCATACTGTAGGAGCTATGCCGATAAAACAAGTGAAAAAAGCATGTTCTAAGCGATAAAACCTACCACGCAACTACTTATCTGTCATTGTTTTGTCAAGTACTGTGAACAGTTTGCCTGCGAGTAATACGATAGAGAGCGGAGAGAGATGAAAGTAAAGAAACAGCATGTCAGTCTTTTTCTCTAACCACATCTACAAAGCAACTGTGCTGTTCTTCCTCTCCGTGCTACAGTGTCTGTGTGCCATGGTGCGTGTGTCGAGGTGGACTCTGACACAGAGGCTGTGGCAAATGAAGGCTTCAAGTTGGGTTGCATCTCCTGTAAGATGAGGAGCGAAGTGCCCGCCACGGCCACAGTTTCCTGGCACTTCATGGCCAAAGACGAGGACGAATATTCACTTGTAAGTCTTTAAGAGGATGCAGACAGTTTGAATTACCATACATTACACCTAAAAAGTGTTTTGTCTTCTATGCCACTGTATCTAAGTCCAAGAAAAATTACCAAAAGGAAGAATCTGCAACAGAATCTCTTTTTTTGCATACTGTTTATGTGCAGTATGTACTGTATGCTAGTTGAACATAGTACAAATATACAATAATCAACTGATGGCAAATATTGAAAATAGCACATTTAAATGATTGAATTGGCGTCAATAGGCACATTCTGTTGCAGATACCTGAGGTTCAGCTCTTTTTTTTAAAGATATCTTTCATGACCTATAGTCAATTAACCTGAACAGTGTTCAGGTTGAACACTCAATCGTTTTTAGAAGCAAATGAAGAGCCATTGCTTTCAATGTAAGACATGTTCCCTCTGATGCAATAAAGCATGTTACCTATACAAATGTAATTACTGGTCAAATCCTTAATTCCACCCCCCCTTCCCCACCCTTAGTAAAGTAATATAGGTGAGAGCACACTGTAAGGCAGGGGTAGGGTACCCCTGCTGTAAGGTATCTGTTTAGCAGGAAATGCATGACATTTGGTGGTGGGAAGGTTGAGGCTGGTTTCTGATGTAGGCCTAATAACTGTGTAAGGGAAAATGCACTTTGCGGTAGTCTTTTGTGTTACTGCATGCGAGTGCTAGGTGTGAAAAGTTGTAGGTTATGGAACATATGAGCGAATGCTGCCCACACAAAGATGTGTGAAAAGAAAATTGGACCAGTAACTATAGAATAACCAATACACCAATAAACAGTAAATGGCTACTTGATAGGAAATAAACGAGAGAAGTCTTCAAAACAAGTTAAATAGAAAAGTAAAGATAGTAAGTGTAGGGAGCTGTATGTGGAACAGTACTGGAATCCTGGCCCAGCTTTTGGTCAAATGTTCTATGAAAGGGTCACCAGGAGGCATCAAGGTCAGTCCTATCCCTCCACAGTCAAGTGCCTGGCATTCGATCTCTATGCCTTGTGGTACAAATCTATAAACACATTGTAATTGATTCATTTTAATATTAACAGACTGGTGTTCATGATTAGCCAATGTCAAGTTTTTTTTTTTACAGGGCAGATCAAACAAGACAGTTGACACAAAACAACCAAGACCAAAACCTTTGTCTGACAAATGAACCACAGCACTACTAAAAGGTGTATATTAACCTCTGCAGATATACACCTACGAGGATAAAACAGGCGACATCAGAGACGAGCGCTTCTACGATCGCCTGGACTGGAACGGCACCAAACGCACCACCGACCTACAAGACGGTTCACTCTACATCCTGAATGTGACGTACAACGACACGGGCACGTACCGCTGCTACTTCGACCGCGTACTCCAGTTCCCTACACACAACTGGCTGACCAAGGTCTCCAAGAACATCACCATCATCGTGGTACCACGACGTAAGAGGCGCTATGGAAACTGTCATTACTGATTACTAGATAAACTAGAGGCATTGCACATGTGTAGCCTACATAGCGGTTGATTATATTACATGTCTCTGTTAGTGAAACATGGTCTTCCCTGTGCCATTTGAACTGACCCAGAACAAACTGGAGAAATTGTACATCTACCCGCTAGTTATGGCTACATATATTGTCATGTAGTCTGTTCTCCGGTGTTGTGTATTTGCCGAATTCTATTTGCATAGAAAGCATTTGACCTAAACACAAGAAAATATATTAAGGGTTATTTCAGATATAAAGTCACCAATCATCAAACATGGGTTAATATGATGATGACATCCCATTATTTATCTGTAGGGTTTAGTATGGAGTTGGCCCACTTTTTGCAGCTATAACAGCTTCAATTCTTCTGGGAAGACCAGAAGAGTCCAGAAGGTTTAGAAGTATGTTCGTGGGAATTTTTGACCATTCTTCTAGAAGCACATTCGTGAGGTCAGGCACAGATGTTGGATGAGAAGGACTGGCTCACAGTCTCCTCTTTAATTCATCCCAAAGTTGTTCTATCAGTTTGAGGTCAGGACTCTGTCCAGGCCAGTCAGGTTCCTACACACCAAACTCGCTCATCCATGTTTTTATGGACCTTGTTTTGTGCACTGGTGCAGTCATGTTGGAACAGGAAGTGTCCATCTTCAAACTGTTTCCACAAAGATGGGAGCATTAAATTGTCCAAAATGTCTTTGTATGCTGAAGCATTAGCAGTTCCATTCACTGGAACTAAGGGGTCAAGCCCAACCCCTGATAAACAACCCCACACCATAATCCCCCCTCCACCAAACTTTACACAATGCAGTCAAGCAAGTACTGTTCTCCTGGCAACCGCCAAACCCAGAAACGTTCATCGGATTGCCAGACAGGAGTGTAATTTGTCACTCCAGAAAACACGTCTCTAGTGTCCAGTGGCGGCGTGCTTTTCACCAGTGCATCAGACGCTTTGAATTGCACTTGGCTGTGATGCAGCTGCTCGACCATGGAAACCCATTCCATGAGCTCTCTACGCACTGTTGTTGAGCTAATCCGAAGGCCACATGATGTTTGGAGGTCTGTAGATATTGGCTATCTGTTGTTCCCAATTTCTTCCACTTTGTTATAATACCGCTAGCAGTTGACCATGAAATGTTTAGTAGTTAGGAAATTTTATGGACTTCTTGCACAGGTCGCAACTTATCACAGTACCGCACTTGATTTCAGTGAGCTCCTGAGAGCGACCCATTCTTTCAGAAATATTTGAAGAAAAAGTCTGCATGCCTAGGTGCTTGATTTTATACACCTGTGGCAATGGAAGTGATTGGAACACCTGAATTCAATGATTCTGAGGAGTGTCACAATGCTTTTGGCAATATAGTGTATCTTGCCACCTAATAATATTTCTTCAAGAATATTTAGATTACATTTTGCTTAATTGTAGTAACTGGGAGAAAGTTAATCGGTTGTTTGCTTTAAAACAGGCAAATTCATTTGAGTGTGTTTATTGTAGTATGTATGCAGACAGAGATATATGTTTTCACATGACCTTTTATATTGTGACATGGTGGAACACTGATCCTTCGTGGACAAAGGCTGGTGTTGACAGGAACGTTTCCAACAGCTTTATGGTTCTGGGGGCGCTAGTTTATCAGTAAACCTTTAATGACCAGCTTTCCCCTGCTGTAGATACTGTATGTCTCTTTCTCTGTCCAGTCACCAGGAGCATGGCGTCCATCTTGTCCGAGGTCATGATGTATGTCTCTATCATTGGGCTGCAGTTCTGGCTGGTGGTTGAGATGATCTACTGCTATAGGAAGATATCAGCAGCAGGAGAGTTGGCCTTAAGGGAAAGCGCGTGAGTAGCTGCTATAAACAACAGACCCATTCCGGCTCCCAACCACCCATCTATCCTCATGTCCTGTTTACATGGATAAGAAGGACAGAGGAACACACACACACATGTTGCCATGCCAGGCTGACCTAGTTCCAGATGCTGCAACATGGATCAAATGTCCCTCTTTCCATTCATATCCATTGTTTCCCCTTACTCATTTGAAAGAGCGGGCAAGCCATCCGCTTTAATGTGTTTCTGTTAAAAGTATTGTTTCTCTCGGCTTTCACTTGCATATTCTGATTTAGTTCTGTGATGTTTCACACTTGACAATAGTTCCCTTTCTGTTTTCTTTCTCTCAGAGCGGAGTATTTAGCTATTGCATCGGAGAGTAAAGATAATTGTGCAGGTGTGCAAGTGGCAGAATAGCACTGGTAGGTCTGAATCCTCAACAAGTGTGCAGTTAGATTTTTCAACTCAATTTATGGACCACAGATGGTTTTTTTTTTTCACTTTACCAAAATTTAACACCAGGCTCCAAAATAACTTTTCATTTGTACGTTTGATTTTTAACATACAGCTGCAGAAAGAATTACATATAGTATATCATTTTAGATTGACATTTATATAATTATTATATTTTATATTTTACATTTACAATATATATATTTTTACATTTTTTTAAATAATATAGTACTCTTAAGTTTTTCCAATGCTGTAAATAGCGTGCTTGAGTATATGTAATTATCTTTGTTTGTATTAATGCATTCATTTATATGCTTTTCTTTTTTATGGATTGTTTCAGATCAAAGATGGGTTCTAGAAAGGTACTACTACTTTGTGACATCACAGACCTTCCTGAGTACTCCTGTCATAACACTGGAACAATAAAACAAACTACAAACTATTCTTAAAGAATGTCCCTGACATTCTACCAAAGGATTAAAGAGGTCCATTGTATTCCATGTTCAATTACAGTATGGTAGCATCAGGTTGAGTTTCAGTGAATGGAGTTGTCTAACTGTTTAAAGTAAAACGAATTGTGCTCTCCTTCAATAGCCTACTGACTAAAGAAAATGTCACCTTTGCACAACAGCACACAACATTGTTAGTGTAGTTTACTTAAGATGTATAGTTGTAATCCAACTCAATGCAAATGTGTGATAGTGGAGTACATCTATCAGCACTATATTTACATGCATGATATTTCTAGAATTTGCTTGTGAAACTTCTTACATATATGTTGCCTACATTAGTGTTTGTAAATCTGAACCACTGCATCACATTTCAAGATAAATTGTGTAAGGAAAGAATGTGACTTTACAATGCATTCGAGGGGGATTGTTGATGCTAATATGTCGTGGGTGTGGAATGGGAATTCATTGTATGTGGCCTGGTTTGTAATCATCCTGCAGATTGTATAGGCTTACACAAATGTGTTGGTGTATTTCTAAAAACCAAGGGCTTTACCCTTACCAGTCCAGTGCCTCCTAAGCCTTTGGTCACAAACAAACTTAAGTAAAATGGTTGCAGGGTAACAGGTTGCAACTCTCAGACTACACCGAAGTAACGTTACAAGTCAACACTGCCTATGTTTTAGGGCAGACCGTTTTTAACCACTAGATGGCAGACCTACACTGCCACCTTGCATAAATGTTGGCGTTTTGGTACAAATACTTTTGACATAAATAACTTCATATTGAAAATTGAACACAATGCGGTAATGAAGTTTATAAAGATAAATAAGATAAATAGAGGAAGGGAAATGTTGACTACGTGGATAGTTTTGTCATACAGAATGTTACACAGTTGGATGCACGTAAACAACGTTTTTCCTGACAGATTGATGTGTAGGCTCTATAGGCTATACCTGCAATATATGGCTTAATGGTAATAGTATGTATGTTAAGTACCTTTGGATTATGTTTAATTTGTTTAAACTAACCATTGATATGACAACATGCTCTTCACTCTAGTTGCTATGGCCACTTGTTTCCTTTTGTCAAAGAATAACTCCACTTTTCACTTCATGGAGGTGAGGTTACGTTGCTTGCCAAAAAAACAAGACATAAATAAAATGAAATAAGTCAACTAAAGCCTGGAATGGTTTTTTTAGGCTTGGCTGAAAAAGCAAAACTAGTATTTAGTAGTAACATCTAATATGAAATCCTATAGAATATTTATCAAAATTATTAGTTATATTAAAATTCACTTTTCACAAGGGAGTGTAGGTTTTTAAACAGTCCATTTACTTTCAATAAAATCAAAGTAGCTCACTGGAACAGAGAAACAATAGCAGAACATCAATTTGCTCTGAGTTGATGACATGATTAATGAACCTCTTTTGTCAAGAGCAATGGTAGGATAGAAGAATTGGTCCCTGTCCTTTCTGATAGCATAACAGCTTGAGTGTTCCCTTCAACCTTTCAAAAGAACTGAACACTCTTAATTTCTACATTTGTGGAAAGTGAAAGCACTCCATTTCTTTATTTCCCGTTTTAAACAGGTTTGACGCAGGTGAACAGTAACCTCCATGCACACAGACAAAAACTCAAAAACGAGGCAGGGAATGTTGCATATTTTAGAAACTTTCACTTTTCTCCACACATTGTGTACAATCAAATTTTTACAGTACATTTTCAACCTTACTTGGCTCTCTGACCCTCCCTCTAACCAAGACCTCCCCCTCCCAATAAATATGATATCCTCTTTCATTTATGACCCACGGTCAGCCATGCACAGCAGGGCACACGTGGGTCCATTGCTGGGATTTTCTTTTTCAGTGCACAGGAGAGAGAGAGAGAGAGTTTGGGAGAAAGCAGAGGACAGTTGAGTAACAGAATAGAGGGAACCACGTTTTTACAGAATCATCGCGGGCAATGTGACGATTCTAACAGGAATGGGTTATAAAAACAACAACATCTGAACAGTTTTCATAACTACAACAAAACAAGACAGACTGGAGTGGTAGACAACCAATAAGTACATTCAAAGTAACTTACGGGAACAAAAGCAATTAATAAAGGTGGATGTGGAAACAACACAGACAAACAAATCAATACCGCCAAGTATCATACGTTTCCCTTTATATTAATTTGGGTCTAGTCAATTCTGATTGGTCCTCTTCTCTTCCATTCGTTTTTTCCACCCTGGTGGATCATTAAGAATAATATTGCATCTTTGTAGTTACCTGGTCAAGTCTAAAACCCTGACGCCATTGGCAGAGGAGAAATCAAGACCAAAACGTTCAAAACAAAAAACGATTTCTAATCATAGTCATGAAATGTTACAATGACGACTCCTGATTCACAGATGCACATCTCTTGTCAAGTTGCTTCTTGTCTTCTTGCCCGCTACACTTACGCAGCATAGTAATAACATTATTTAGGCTACTACTTTGTTTGAAAAGTTCAAAAAGTTCTAGAATCACTATTATATTATTGCTAGGTCCAGTAATCATTCAGAGGATTCAGTGAAGGGTTTTCTTGGTCCATGCTAGAGCAGTCCACAAAAACTCCCACACCACTAACACGCGCACGCACGCACGCACACAGGCACGCACACAGATACCCTGTGAGAACAGGACTTGATTTTTCAAATTAACCAAAAGTCCCAGGAAATAAATACTGCAAAGGTGATCCAGCCAATGGTTTGTATGCAGCCCAACGTGATTATAAGCAAAACTTCGTCACGAGTGTGGAAATATACATCCCAGTCTAGATGGATAAGATTCATAAGATGCCAGGTGGAGTTGGAGTGAATTTCATTTTTTCCTGCCCTCTTTCATTTTTTTTCATAATTTCATCACGTACATCAAAGATCTTCAAGTGTTTTGGGGGAGGGGGTTAAAATCCTGCGAGAAAGAGAGAGAGAGGGGAATGCTCTATTCCAGCCTGTTCAGACATCGGGGGCACCCTCGTTTTTGATCAGCAGGCGAACAAACAAAACAACAAAAGCCAGTGACTAGCACTTCTGAGGGACTTCTTAGGTCTGGGAAGAAGACCTCCGACTTCGTCTCTCACCAGCCCTTCCCCCCCAAACAAGGCCCTTTTTCCTGGATATGCAGCAGGGAGGTCAACGCCCATGTTCAGCCCTGATGGTCTGTGTCATGACTGCAAAATGAGCCAGCGTTAAGTGTCATTGTGGCAAAAATGGAAGAGAAAGGTTGGTGTGTGTGATATATATATATATACATACATACACACACACATACAGAGAGACAGAGAGAGAGAGAGAGAGAGGCAGCAGCATGTGAGGAGTCCTGGGGTCCAAACAAGTCCCTGTCCTGTAAGCCCCCTTGCATCCAGCACATTATGGGAAAACTCTCCACCTGAATCGTAGTATTGCTGGGGAAGTCGTGCAGATATGCTTTACAGTCCGAGCGTCACAGAGACCCAAGCTCTTACAGGCTAATAACCTGAACAGCCCTGGGGAAGCGCATCGGCCACCATTGTCCGCACTTCCTGCTCTAAGCTGGGGTGTGTGTGTGTGGAGGGGAGGGAGGGACAGCACTCTACGTGACTGGGTCCAACACGGGGGTCTATGTCATCCCTCTAGAGGACAGAAGGGGTCGTTTCCAGGGGAGGAGGGCGCGGCGACGAGAATTGGGAGTTTTCACGGTTTCTCTGCCGGAGATTCTTCTGGGAGGGGCTCAGCGGGGGGGTCCTGCTGCACCTCTGGAACACCAATGCCCTGGTGAAGCTTCTCTAATGACTGCTTCATCTGGGAGGGAGGGATTGCATTAGAATGACATCCATGCTCTGCACACACACAACAACAACACACATATCAACACATAATAACACACACAGGCTGGGGGCCTACCTGGTCCAGCAGTGTGACAGAGGACTGGAGGAGCTGCTGCCACTTGCTGAGTTGGGCCTGGTGGAACTGCCGTTGGAGCTGCAGAACCTGAGCCCACTCACCCGCTGTCTGAGGTAGGGGACTGGAGAGAGAGAGAGAACGTGGTATAGTGACAATGACAAACTTGACTTGAGCTGATCTTAAGTCAACACACTGAGATAAGGCAGTGATTATTCCCAGCTGCCGCCTGCCGCCATAATGTTTACATAGCGCGGCACGACACTACCTTCCTCCACCATCCCAGCGGGGGTGGGGGGGTGGGGGGGTGGGTGGGCGTGGCCAGCCGAGAAGAAAGTGGCGCGGCGCGTGCCTACCTGTCAGAGACGGAGTAGGAGTGCCATGTCTCCAGTGTGTGCGCTGCCCTCTCCAGGGCATACAGCTTGTAGAACAGCAGCATGTTGAGAGCCACCAACACCACCAGGCTAGCAGGACAAACAGCACAGGCACAGAAGGGTTAACGACGCACTCACACGCCATTATGGGAGTGGCAGCAGAGGGTAAATAAGCAACAAAATAATCCTGATGTAAATTTGAGATGGTTTGCCTTCTGAGCGGACACCACTTAAATCACTGACATGGGAGCAGTAAAGTAGCTGCTACACACGCAGACATTGACATGTTAAAATCCTACTTTACGGTACCTGACACAGATCCTATTGAAAGCACAGAGAGGGGGATTAGCAGAAAAGAAGGGTATTAGCTGTGCACGAAATAGAAATCCCACCCTGCCTAAACAAGCAGGATAACAACATAGCAAAGCAAATAGAGACGCTCTTGCGTAAACACACACTTACATGAAGCTGACTATGAACAGGACGGTGGATACACTGCCCCCTCCGCTGTGCGAATGTTCTCCGAGCTTCCTGTACTGACCATCTAGAACACAAACGAAGCTCATTTAAATGGTGCCTTTCCAAAATAGGCCAGAAGCTACAACTAGATACTATTACACGTCTATACAGTTAAGACTCTAGTTGAAGGTGTTCGGAGTCTGAAATCACAGTGCATGTGTGTGTGTACGTACATTATGTACACGTACACATGGGCTGCAATTGTTAAGACATTTTAGAAATCTTTTTCTAGGTTGTATTAACCCAAAAAAGGAGAGCTTTTGGTAATATCATGATTCATGAACCTCAAGTCTAAGAAGCATTTAACCGTCAAAATATCCTCTCACATCCACAAGTATAAACATCCTGCTTTGGAGATGCTTTTGTGTATATTTTATATTTAACTAACTGAAATAACAGTGAAATGAATGGCAGTTCAAATTGAGCAGGAAATTCGTGTTAACGATTTCACAATTGTGTGACAGATTAAAAACAGAGCGATGATTTAGAGTGTCACATATGGGCGGACTGATATAAAGAGTTGATTGGCTTGATAGACACATGATGGAAACACGATTCTGACTCTTCCTCCTATATATTTTCACATAGAAAACCTGGCAAAAAACAGGTACCTCATTATGTCTCATGTTTTCACATCACTTATACAATATCCCAAAACAGCAAAGATCCATTGCCAAAACAGGACAAAACCTGTTTGGAATAACACCCAACCCCCTTTGAACACAATACAATGGTTCTCCACCTTCATTTGACTCATGGTCTGAAAATGTAGTCACATACAAACACAGGCCAAGAGAATAACGACTGCAGATAATTACATAAACAAACATGTTGCTTTTTTTTTTTTTTTTTAAAGGATGCCTGTATTACAATATAATACAACTACATTAAAACATGACAAAACACAGAGTGACTTACGGGTGTCGTTCTTGTCCCTGCGTTCCGAGGTGCCCCTGTCACCGCGCTCCCCTCCGCCGACACCCGCTCCTTCCCGCTCCCTCTCCCGGTCGCCCTGGCGACGGGAGCAGGTGCGCTTGCGCCGGCGCAGACCTGGTGGCGTCTCGGCCCTGTTGCCGCCACCGCCGGCCTCGCCGGTGGTTACCACGGTAACCTCTGTCTGAAGCAACGTCTCAAGCTTGCTCACCTCGCTCTCTGCACAGCGGACGGACATGACGTCAGTCTGTAGTGTAGCGGGCTGCATGATGGCGTCATGCACAACACTACTCAATCAAAACAAGGTCTGGATAGTGCTACAAAGACACTTCCAAGACTCTGGGTCCCCACTGAACCATTCAGTGTGACGGTGTTCTGTTCTGAATCTAAAAGTGACACGCCAAGACTTAAGAATTTGGTACATTCTCTGCCTGATGTTTCCATGACAGCGGGAACCCCAGAGAGAGAATAAATAAATAAATCACACAACACAACAGTGTTTGTATCGCTGTGCGTGCGTGCGTGCGTGCGAGTGAAAGACTCACCCATGTGTCTGTAATACTCCTCAATGCCACTCCATGTGTTCTTCTCTATGAGGGCTTTCACCAGACTCCACGGCTGTTTTCTGTAGCAGATGTCTGAGGAGACTCTGCAGAGAATGATTCAATCAATACAACTGGTCTAGAACATTGAGTACAAACCTAAATCACAGAACAGTGAGGTACGACAGCCGCCCAGGTCCCAACCAATGGCCCAGTGCACTTTACCTGAGTCGGCTTTTGTTCTTGCTGATGGAGGTCAGGCAGTATCTGTGGATGGTGTAGAAGTAGTCCTGGTATGGGATGCCAGAGGTAATGACCTCTGAGTCCACCACGTAGCACTCGCCACGCAAGCTGCTCTTCAGTAACGTCTGGAAGAAGGCACGCCACCGGCTACAGTAGTCTGTACTGCAGTACTGTGTGTACTGTTCGCTCGCATTCAAATACACTGATTTGCCTATGCCATCACCCACACATCGGTACATTTGGTGTGATAAAACTACAGGTACAATTGGGAAGGATTGCAAACTAGGGGTGAATCACGATATCAGATTTTTATTACACAATTATCGAGGACAAAATTATTCAATATAATAGGTCTATTTCTATCAGTTAAATTCAGCTTCAACTTTTGGTTATTGTATGTTTTGCTGTGTAAGATATCTGTCTGCAGTAGTCAAAATCCATCCAAAAAAGGCGTGACGAGTATCTTTCTGTGAACGATGTTTACCATGGACGGGGAATCTAATGACTATAGACAAAAATTGCAAGGGAAAGGGAAAGTTAACAATAACCATGCATTTTGAAGGGTTTGGAATATTGAGACTTAAAAATGTGTTGATGGTAGCAGCGTAACGGTTCTGAAACAGAGATCCAAACCGCGATACAAATTTGTGTCACGGTTCCAAAAGACAGAACCTCTATCCGTACACACACACGCACGCACGCACGCACACACACACACACACACACACAACCTGCTGCATGTGCAGCCGATCTCCCAAATACGTTGCTACTGCAATTAACCTTTTTCATTTCACATTTAGCTCAACACTAAATTAGAACCACTGAACATTCTATAGTTATCAAAACAACACCAGGCGATTTATAGAATGCATGCGGCCTCATTCATGGATACTAGCCCCCATCTCTACGATGTCAGATTATGGCAACGAGTCTATTGCCTTCGCATCTATACTCAAACGAAACAATGTGAAATAATATCACACTTTATTTAAAAACATCAATGTGCAGGTTAAGTGTCATTTTGCTGAGAAATGACAAGGCGCGCAGCACACACACGTTCAACTTCACACAGGATAGCAGCTATAGTCGTGGGTGGGTTAGGCATGACGCAGCAGAACTCTACCTTTCATGCGGCTTGCTCACGAAGCCTAGTAGTCTGAGGTGTGTCTAGTCTATACAATATCCATGATGTCAATGTATGAAAACTGTCCAAATCTGCCTTTTTTTAATTCCGTTTCTGGCTGCCGTCTGTTTTGCCATCGCAGTAAATGTGGTTCCAAACTGTTCGTTGTCTGCTTGCATTGTGTAACTCTTGTAGCAATGAAGCTAGCGTTCTTCTTAGTATTCCAAATTGTTGATTTTAAAAAGGTATATTTTAAACATGAATATATCAGCAAACAACTATTATTTTCTATGTTAAGGAGGATATAGTGGAATATTGACCCTAGCAGGTTGTTGTAATGTAATTAATAAAAAATAAATAAAACCGCGGTGTAAACCGAACCGTTGATCAAAAACCGAGGTATGAACCGAACCGTGGATTTAGTGAACCGTTACACCCCTAGTTGATGTAGCCTCTGTTCATGGTGAACTTTGGCAATGGGGCTGCATGCTAGCTAGCTCAGGCTGTATTGCTTGTTATTTAAGAGTAGCTTTTCTAGTGGAGCTAGTGGAGCTAGTCTTTTAGAAACATTAGGAAAACACTTTTAAGTTATCAACCAGAGCCGAGGTTCACATCCCGTTCTGCAGCTGTCGGCTGTGTGCGCTCCTCCGAGTCAACCTGTTTCCCCAGGGCAGTGCACCTCCACTACACTGATCCCAGCAAAGCACATAAGAGAACATTATATCTTACGCTTCCTCTCGTTATCCATCCATCCATCTTCTCCCGCTTATCCGGAGTCAGGTCGCGGGGGCAGCAGCTCCAGCAAGGGACCCCAAACCTCCCTTTCCCGAGCAACATCAGCAAGCTCTGACTGGGGAATCCCGAGACGTTCCCAGGCCAGTTTGGAGATATAATC
>JAODLL010070154.1:0-16793 GCA_026546735.1 Forbesichthys agassizii | reverse complement strand
TGCAATCACTTTACCGCACCGTTGTGACGAAAAGAGAGCTGAGCCGGAAGGCAAAGCTCTCGATCTTCTGGGCAATTGTTAATTTTTACATGTTATGTTCAATTAAACCATGGCAACATCTAATGTTTGTGTAGTATTATTTTCAGCAGATTGTGTTTTTCTATTGTTGTGACTTAGATGAAGTTCGGAGCACATTTTATGACTAATTCATGCAAAACTTCACGTAATCCCAAGGGGTTCACATACTTTTTCTTGCAACTGTATATTCATAAAGATTACAATTTTAGTACATTAAATATGCTGCAGAAAGTCAAAGGAAGTTATTGCTACTACTAGCAAAATAACAAGTAACCATTCAAAGCCGTGTCCACTGAAGGCAGCTTTGTCTAAAAATAAAATAGCTGAGAAAGATACTTTGTTAATTTGCTTTAGCTAGCACAGTACAATAGGCTGTCGATCCTCACCTGAGTGTTGTTATCTTTCTGTAGGTAGGGCAACAACAGGCTGATCAGCAACGAGCTCTGTTCCTTGTTGCTGACGAAGCGACTGATCCTGAGACAGAAACACAGGTATTTATGAACCAAAACATAACACTGAATCTAACCATTGACAGATATCTGACATCTAAAGTGGTGCCTTTGTCGTCGTTACGCGTCGCGAGTACTTCAGGCCAGTAGAGGCGCCAGATGTTTAATTATTGTAACTGTATGTGGGATGCAGACGGACTGTACGTCTTTACCTCTACAGAATCTGTGAGAGAGCCATACAGTGGATCATGACATAGTAGCTTTTATGTATAATTTACATTCAGATTTTGTCTTAATTTATTTTTCAACCGGGTTTGCTAGTTTAGTTTTATTCTTTCTGAAAAGTCTTATTTGTTTAGTTTAGTTTGTCCATTTAGTATGCCTTTATTACGTTTCTAACATAGTAGTTTACCAATACTGACGAATTAGCTCAGGTCATTTAAGATTTGTGCTATGAGTTCTGAGGTTGGTGGTTCAAAGCTTTGCGTATAATAGTATTTTTCCCGTAGCAGACAAGCAAGTTATATTATAGCCTCTAAGTTTGTAACGATCTGATTTGTGGGGGTTCATGACTCTGCGACACATTGTTTACTGTTGCCGTGTTTTTAAAAAAAATATTCTGCTGTGCATGCTGCTGCGCAGTCTGCCAAGGTGATGTTTGAGTCGTGCCTAGTTTATTTTATGTGTGAAGGAATATACAGACTGTTTGATGTTTATGTTTGTCAATAAACGGAAGACCGGTTATCTTTTAATAACGATTCTAACCATTACAAGTTACTGTATAATGCAAGTTGTCCATCATGCAAGTCATGCAAATAAATTCTACCTCTCTATTTTACGTTTCTAACATAGCAGTTTACCAATACTAACGATTGTTGGTTAAGCTTTGCGCTGTGAGTTTTAAGGTTGGTGGTTTAAAACACCACACATAATAGTATTTTTCCCATATGGAAACATGGTGGAAGTCGAAGCTCACTATGATGTGGCTTCGGCTATTTATCTTATAATATGAAATTGAACTGCTCAAAACCAGACAAGCTTTACAACATTTTACATTTTATTTGGCATCCAATCCGCAATGAATATTTTCTGAATATAGAAACACTGCAAGAAGATCGAAAATAGAATCAATGAATTAATTCCCCTGTAGGCTAGGCCATGTACTCATCTCTCCCACTAGCAAAACTGCCAAACCCAAAGTGTCCATATAGTCTATTGACCAAAAATATGTGTTTATTTATTACAGGACATGTACTGCAAGTAATTAAACAATTACCAACCGTGTTACTAATGTTTTAATGTACAGTATAAGCGACTTGTTAGCTAACATTTCATTGGAATTTTTGCAGTAGCCTAGCTGTGAAGCACGCTTAAGGTGCTAATCGTTTTCACAGTGATGTGGGCTCTTCTATAGCTGGACATCATGCAGGTCCACTACAGGTGGGTCGATTTACATGCAGTGTCCAAATCTTTCTGTAAACGTTTATTAATAGAACACTCCTTTTCCATTGTAGTTCAACTCTGTTCCAATGAAAGTAGCTATAGCACCAGCTCCAAAAGTTTGTAGAAGTCGCCAGATGACGACATGCTCATTTGCACATTGATGGCGCCATCGCGTATTCATTTGAATTGACTCGAGTACAAGTTATTGACAGCTTAACAAATATGTCTCACCTTTTCCCTGGTAAATGGACTTCTTTTTATGTAGTATAAAGTTGCTAAGAGGGTCTGAAAAGTCGCTAAACCTAGCGACAAATTTGTTAAATTGGCAACACTGCGTAGTGCTAAAGAACGTACAAGGCTGAGACTAGGGGAGTAACGACGAATCCACCCCGCAAACAAGGACAATACTGGTGTATTCTAATATTCTACAGCCATCTTTTCCGCTTTCTCCTGATGTCAATTTGCATGATGGTTGGTGAAAGCCTGTTGAATTAACATGTCTATTGCGATAAGCACTGTATAGGGGGCAGGGTGGGAAGCCAAGAAGAAGCTTCACACTCAATGGGAAAAAGATAAATGGCTTAATGAAGTAACACAAAGCATCAGCAGGCCAGAGTTTATTAAAAAGGAAAAATGTACATATTGGATTAGTAGGCAATTATGTTGCGAGAGTGGTTAAGTGCCGTCATGTCCGTGGGTATCAATATTTCATAATCCCTGCAACGCTTTGCTGAGAGTTTAGATGTAAAAGGTCAGTCTGCAATATGACAGGAACACTCCCACTGTCTTAAAAATAAAAGTTTTTGTCTGCCCAGCACTCAACATACTTCAATAATAAACTACATTATCTCGTACACCACCTAGCATTCTATTCGATATTGCTAAAACGCTTTTTGGCCAATCAGATAGCAGATTTTCAAGGATCAGTCCAAGATGGGAGGGGCCGCTCGTATCTCCCCTCAATCTTGAGTATTAGTTTGGCCCAGTCTGATAAACAGAGACAGCGCAATGCGCTGCAGTTGCAGGCAGCCGGCCTCTGCCCTTGCTAGAATGTAAAAACTGTTATGATAATTAGAACATTAGAAAATTAAGGGAGGATTTACTTATAGTCACAATGGACATGGGCTGGGCGGCAATAATTATATTCACGCAGTTGTGGTCTTGACCGGTCTCCAAGTAAAATCCCGAGACCTCTTGGTCCGAGACAAGACCTAGTAAAAATGCGGTCGAGTCCAAGACGAGACTAATATCTTAAAAAAGACCGGTCTCGGACTACAACACTAGTTTTAACATGCAGCATTATTTGAATACTAGCCTACACGGAAAAGGTTACTGTAAACAGTAGACTAATAAAATAAGAATAATTAAACGATCAGAAGATTTGATCTTCCGGTCCTTGTACAAGCACCAGATTGAGTAAGACTGAAGCGAATCATATTCTCCCAATGTCTTTAGAGTAAAAGTTTATCTTTATTTATTTGTTCATTTTCAAACTGTTCTGAATTTCTATAACATAATTATTGGCATGAGCCAAAAATATTAAATGTAGTAATGGACAGTATTCGAACCGTAACCCTCACTATTACAAGGGCAATGCTTAACCTAATGAGCCACTAAGGTACGCTTGGTAAGCAACAACAGCCTTAGACTACTAATAGGCCACACATTGACGAGTGTGAATTGTTAATGTGACGGTGGCACACTGACTTCGATAATTTGAATCTCCGGTTCTTTGATGACACCATTTAAAGCACCAAATCAGTCATAAAAAGACTTATTTTTACGGAACTAGATTCAAAGATCCATAAAATCTAACGATCAGACATTACAAACCAATTAGCTGTACTGTATTTGTGACAAGCGCAAGTTGCAAGTTTAGACGCCACCTGGCGGATATTTGACGAAATTGCACCCACATCGCACAACGCCGTCATCCCGCATCATCTCCCATTATGACTCTGTGCGACAGGAGTGTCACTTTAGAGGTCAGACATCTGTATTCATTGAACATTATACATGAAAAGATTAATATAATGAAATGCACTAGAACTGGCTAGTCTCCTTTAAATGGAATGTCCATAGTGTCCTCGGTCCATATACAATTTATTTGGTTAATGTCTTCTCTCAAGCAATTAATAAATAATGCTTAGTTCACTCTTTACAGAAAACAGCTACAACAAATACATATGTGGAACTGGTTAACGTGATTAATATGAACGACATCAATATGGTTTATAGGTCACAAAAACATTGATCAACACATGATATGAGTATCGGTTGACACTTTAATTTGCTATGTGTATAAGATCATATACACAAATTAATACAAATCATATACACAGTAATAAGTATGAAAGAGGAACTAAAAGAAGAACACTCACTTTGAGAGAATGTTGAGCTCCTTGGATGCCTGTGACTTAAACTTCTTCTTCCGGAGTCGTCTGGACATGCGTACGGTATGGCTGAGGTAGTCCAGCAGAGTGGAGATGTGAGGCAGAAGCAGTCTGGAGCCCTGGGTTAGCTCTGGGACCACAGTGAATGCACACTAAGAGGGAGCTTTGCAGTCAATGTTATTGTTTACATACAGCATTTAGTATAAATCAGTAGTTCTGATAAAAATCAATTCTACATACTTTTTTTTTTAAAGACAACATTTAAATTACGTCTGTCCAGTGATTAGAACATTTTATTTAATTAGCTTTGTGGTTCATTTATTTAATAAGCTTGGTGGTTAATGCATCAAATTAATCTAAATTAATCGCATACATTAATATTTGCCTTTTGCTCCATTTTCTGTGACCGGAAATCATGGCAACAGTTCAATACTGCACTGATACTGCACAATATTGACCATATTGCTCTACAGAGTGGCATTAGCGAGTCAAGCCCGGCAAAGGGATGCGGCGCCCGTTGTCGCAACCCTGGACATTACAATAAGGTACATTTTGTGTTAAACGATGTGGGGGTAGACCATATGCAACAAGAGGTATCACATGAGAGGCTACAGGCATTGGGGTAGGCTATATATATATATTTTTTTTTTCTACCAAAACATAACAGAGCCAATACAAAGTTAATCCTCCGGAGAATGTTCACTTTAACAACATTCAGACAAATTCTTTGTGTTTTCTAGCCCACTTGTCACTGCAGTAAACAAAAAAAGCTTCACTAGGCTAATGTGCACCCGATCCGAACAGATCCAAGTTTTTTAGTTTCGTGTTCGTCTCCATTTTACACTTCGCATCGGTTTAGCAGGACAGTCAGATTGATTTAAAATAAACCCATATGTAGCATAGTCTTTTTAGTGATATTGTAGGGACAGTGGGGCACATCAGTTATAAATCATCAGTCAGCTACCGCAACAGTTTGTGTATCTCAAATATCCAATTTAGAGAGGGCAGCTGTTTCTGAAATGCTGGAACCACCATGTGTGGCACCAACAATCTGAGCTATCAAGATACTGAGCCATGATTGTTGTTCTAATATTTGGTCAAACAATAACTCAAGCTTTCTACTCCATATACACATGATTTGCTGATGGTGGGCTAGTAGTTGCATTTTATTAATATAACAGGTGAACAAGATAAAGATGGGTAGTTATTAGGGCTGGATGATTTTGGGAAAATATCTAATTGCGGTTATTCTGAAAAATATTGCAATTTTATTTGCGATTTGTTTTTCTCCATGAATTTAGTTTTCAAGTCAAGCTTCAGTTCAATATTCAATGCGTTGCAGACTTATAATGTGATGGTAGAGCATTACTACATGAGACCAAATTGTTCTATATCCTAATGCAAAAATGAGAACTATAGCATTAGCAAATTCTTTTTTTTTTTTAAAGATAAGTATAATAATAGTTCTGTAATTCTGTAAATAATCACTGACATTGAAATTATGTTGATAAATGATGCCATGATATTGAGACATTAGTTATGGCCCACTCACTGACAGTGGGGTGCACCTTGCCACAGACTATCATTTAAGAGTCGGACTCTGCACCTTGATATGCAGAGTCTAAATATAGCCAGTTATGTTTGATCATACAATGCATTCGTGTAAACTTTATTGCACGAATGCATTGTATGATCAAGCATATATGTATACGTCGCACTCACTTTACGTTCGCACACATACACACAAGCCGGCACACACGCAAACACGTTGAGCATGCAGAGGGGGAATATATATGCGAAACACGTAATGTGATGCGAATTATTCAGTTTTCGAGGACGTTGGGAGGGGGAAACAAAGAATCGTGATCTCAATTCTAAGCAAGAGAATTGTCACTCATATCCAGAATCGTGCAGCCTTATTAATTACTTATTTATTTAAATGATTTTAAGTATTTGGGAAGGTAAAAAAAAATTTAAAAAAAGTATTTGGACGCATTAGCGTCAAATATTCTCTCCAGAAACACTTAGTGGGAGAACCTCTGGTTCTATAGCCACATTTCCCCAGCTAACCTGTCGAGATGGCAGTTCTCGCCGTAGGCTGAGGGAAAACAGAGCTGTTTACACAAAGTTCTGCCTCAGTCTCCGAGGAATCGAAGTCTGGAATGGTTGCAAGAGACTCTGCCATGTCCAACACCAAGGAGATTGTTGCTGAAGAAGAGTTCTTGGCTGACAGCAGGGCAAAGACATTGAGGAGGATGTCACTCTCAGGGTGGCCTGGCCTGTTCTTGGCCAAGAGGGAGAAATACCTGAGAGAAGGGTAGATACAGATGGTACCACTTTAAAACAGGTTTTTTTTGTTACCGAGCTCCCCCGCATGACACAGCATGCCGCCTGGTATTTTGGTGGCAGTTTCGCCAAATAACCGTCAGGTGGCGTTTAATCAGTCCGAGCAGTAAGATACTGCTTTGCATCTTTAGCATACTGTGAAAACAGTTAGAGGGTTTTCACATTTAACTTTACTAGAGGAAGTATATATATATTAAAAAAGACCACTGTAATAATAGGCTAGTAAGGATATAAAGGTTATTTTCTTATTTCAGGTAAAACTACTGCATTTAAAAGAATACACATAATTATTCTAAGAGGCTTTTAGTATACAGTATTTGAGGTTTTGAAAATGTGCACAGTAAAATAATGACATTGTTCAGTGGTGGATTGATAATTTGGGGTTTTTATATGCTCACACTGCCAGCCCAAATATTTCACATATCCAGATTTTTGTCAAATTAATACAAACCACATTTGGCTTTGGAGGTGGTTGAAATGTGGATGTGATTGAAATCAGATGTATTGTAGTGAAGTTGGTGAATGCAGATACTGTATGCTGTGATTGGCTGAATAGCATATTGTGAGATGATTTACAAGGCATGCAATTGGTCTGTTTGTTTACAGGGTCACCAAATATATATGACAAATATTCTATTTGTACTTTACGGAGGCTGTATCAGTGTTTTCAAAATTAGGCGTACCACAAGTTGATAAATAGACTGCACCAGAGCCATGTAAAGAAAGTCCTGTCATCTCTGTTCACTCCAATGGCCCATTTTTGGCAAATCGTGGAGCCTCAAAACAGTTCCTGGAAGTTAGCCGCAAATACTAAAAGTACCATATAATAGTGTTACACGGTATACAGGTACTAGAAATGTACTGCGATACGCTACCGTTAAAAATGGTATGATCCCCAATATGTTAAGTACTGGTACTTTGAGTGTTAATAAGTGCCGTATTTCCTGTATGCATATCCAGTGGGCAGGTTCTACCCCCTGGGCATGCAGTTTTCTTTTCTCAAATACACTACAGCATTCTTTTTATGTGGCAAACCGATAGGCATGGACTGCAAAGGCAGTGATGAAAAAAGGTCTAATTTGGATTCATCTTCTGAGCTACCGTAACTTACCAATGTGGCTAACATCTTTGCAAATGCAACCTTCTCACTGAGCACGTGTATGCACATCTATTCTTGTAATTAATTTAGGTAACACTTTATATGAAGTTTGTTCATTAAGACTGACATAACACTGTCATAACCATGACACACCAGTCATGAACATTAATGAATATTTATGACTGTTGTCATTAGCTGTAATTCGGTAAATAATGTAATGTTTAATGTCAAGTTGACATTGTTTGGGATCTGTCTTTGTGATGACACCGTTGTCCATCATGCTAGTATTCCAGTCTCTTTGCTCGTATGAATTGGCCCAGGCAGCACGCTCAAAGCTCACCACAACAGTTAAAAATGTAAAATGAATGTAAAATGTGTTGCGTCAATTGGTCTTAATTAGGCAAATTAAGTACACCTGGGCATGTCAATTATATAGGTGTGTGCGGCACACTGTCTGGGTGACTCTCCTGGCACCACACATGTTGTGGGTTTGTTTCTTAGTTTGGATTGTTTCTTAGTTGGGTTTGTTTGTTAGTTTGGTTAGCATGCAACATGCACCACATATATTCACTACTTACACCTACAGACATTCACCTCATTCTATGTTATTCTGTTTGTTAGTTAAGAGTTTTGTTTGTTTGATTTACGGCCCAGGAGCCAGGTCGTAACACATAGCAGTTAGGCTACATATACAGTATTTTTTTTGTTATTATGTGTGTGTATACTTTTTTTTTTGAGTATCGAGAACTGTGGAATTTCACTGGAATTGGTATTTACTACATTTCTGGTATCGTGACATACCTACTCATAACTATGTAAGATACGATGAGTAGAACTGTGGGCCTACAAACAAAAAACATTTCCCTATTTCAGCTATTGTTGCCTCCGGTGCGCAAAATTATTTGTTAAAGAAATGGTGTCGTGAACGTGCACGTAGTGAAGCCCGTAAAGTATAGAACGCCGTTCTGGCCAAGACGGTTAGTTTGACGTGCTCGTTAAAATGTCCTATGTAAACAAATTATACATAAGCGTTTCGTGGCTTTGTGTAGGCACTTGTTAACGAACAAATTGTCAGGATTTGTTGAGACTGCTCGAAATGTAATATGTCCAGTAAAAATAAGTCATTTAAGAAAAGCTTTTAAAATTTTAAGACCTTAAATTCAGAGAACCTGAGATTGAATCAGAGTGATGCAGGACCGGTCAGATGTTTGCATGCCACATACAGAAATGCCATTTTAAAACGCCAGATATTTTCATTGCAGAATGAAATCCTTCACGTTCTCTCTTTACGCTACACGTTTTGAGTCACACTCTATAATGTCCGGCAATGCAAAACTCATCCACCAGGTGGCGAAAACAAACTTTACAGATCAGTAGGCTATTGCACTGCATGCAGCCATTGTTTGCTGTCATTTTACTTCCTGGTTGTCACTGGCAATATGCAACATGCCACCCGTGAGCAATACAAATGTGACCTCAGCGACAGCTCGTCAGAGATTGGTCGATTTGTACAGCTGACAGTGTGGGCTGATTACTGTCTCCCCTCCAACTGCTCTGCCCCGTAGGCTACTGCCGCATGAAAGTTGACGTAAAGGTGTCAGTAGTTCTTTGTTGTTATAAGCCACTGTAAAGTGCACTGTTCATATATTGAACTATATTTGTTCTCTTTTTGGATTGGTCCAGTAAAACAGTTGCATTGTATTCTGGCCATGCTCAAAGCGAGAACTACAGATTTTCTTTTTGCATGGTAGTATGGAGGCTACTATACGGTTGCAACATTGACCGGCAGTTTGGGAAATCCGACTCTCCCAGCCAGTCCGACCCTGGTTGCAGAATTAGTAGTTGTAACTAGAAGTAGTAACTGATAGTTAAATCTGGCACTGTTATGAATATTTGATGTAATGACGCCCCAAAAAAAAAAAAAAAAAACACCCCACAAGAGAAGCTCAGCGCAC
Source organism: Forbesichthys agassizii (assembly GCA_026546735.1). NCBI lineage: Eukaryota > Metazoa > Chordata > Actinopteri > Percopsiformes > Amblyopsidae > Forbesichthys > Forbesichthys agassizii. Next base: position 7,030 of record JAODLL010070154.1, on the reverse strand, counting down.
CCTTTTTTAAAGTATTGATTCCAGTGCCCCCCGTTGTCCTCTGAACGCCCCTGGGACAGGATATCGAGGCGCAGTCGTGGTGGAGAGGGATTGGGGTTTGGTAGCCTAAGGATCTCATTGCTGCTTTTTGCAAATTATTTGTTTTACTCACCACGAAAATGGCCCAGTTTGGACATTTTCACTTAGGGGTGTACTCACTTTTGTTGCCAGCGGTTTAGACATTAATAGCTGTGTATTGTGTTATTTTGAGGGGACAACAAATTTACACTGTTCTACAAGCTGTGCAATTACTACTTTACATTGCAGAAAAGTGTCATTTCTTCATTGTTGTCACATGAAAAGATAAGATCACATATTTGCAAATATGTGAGGGGTGTACTCACTTTTGTGAGATACTGTATATACACACACACATATACAGTATATTTCTGTTTCTATCAAATATCAAATATCTCTCTTTGTAGGCACTGTGGGAAAGTTCACTTTAAGTAACTTTGCAAACCCACTGTATATATGTTTTTTGTACATATAAATTAATTAGCAGCAAAAAAAAATATTTGTATTATATGCCCTTCTGCTTTGACCTAAGTTTACCCAGAAGCAAAGTCTAAAAAATACTAATGACTTCCAAATTTATCAACATTTCCTGTTTCAGATGAGCGAGCATATGCAAGCAAGAGTGTGGTGACTGACCTGGAATTTTTGCACCACACATGGATCAGCTTCAACAGAGGAGTTGGAGAATAGGGGCTCTCTGTGGGTAGACGACACACCTGGAGCCAGACGCAAGGAAACAAAACACTACATTCACGTTCAACCATAATCCTAGTCCAAGAAACCATAATCCTAGTCCAAGAAACATTAACATTAATAATCTTCATAAAAGGTCCTGATCTTAAACCTATCTACCTGAGGCCAGACCACAGCTTGGAAAACAGCATCCAGTTCATCTGGAGTGAAGCTGTAAGACTCGAATCCGTCAAAGAAGTCCTGGATCCTCAGAACACTAAGTCTTCGGAGGTTCTTCAGTGGACTGATACAGCCTGACTTGAGCTGCACACACAGGCAGAACACTCATGTTCAGATCAAGCAACAATCATAGTGTATAATACCAATATGCTTGAGGAATCCCAAGGCATTCCCAGACCACTTAGTCCTGGGTCTTACCTGAGGCCTCCTCTCAGATGGACATGGCTGGAACGTCTCCATAGGGAGGGCGCCATAGTGGCATTCTTACCAGATGCCAGAATTTGGAACATTTAAGAGAACACTTCTAGCTTCATTTTAAAAGATATTGGGAAAATATGCACAATGCAAGCAGGTGTTACATATGCTGCAAGTATTTAGAGAGAGTAGCTGTGACTGTCACGTAGGGAAACGTGGAGTGGTAGAGTCTGATGCGGCAATGTTTACATGTGGATGGTGCCGATATAAAAAAAGCTAACGGGAGAGAGAGTGAAGGAAGGTGATAGTTCGATGCTTGTGGCATGTTTTTATGTCACTGGCATCTTAATAAAAGTTGTCTTTTTATAATAAATCCGATGTTTTATCACTTTGTGTCCCTGGAGGAAAAGTGATAACCGTACCGGTTTTGTAATATCCAGAGTTCCTTACTACGGTTCAGATCAGAAGTCTGGAAAGTAACAAGCAAAGCACAACACACATATGAACCACAGGCCTTTCTGACCAGCACAGCACTAGCACGTTCACAGATACAGAAACTACTACATTTTATCCTGTAACCTAGTTAGGTCAGTAATAACCTTGTTGTTTTGCTTTTGTATGGTAGCCTATTAGCTACTAAAGTCAAAGTGCTTCGATTGTATTTTAAATTGCCATTGAAAATTGTACATACATGCCGTTTACTCCAAAGCACCATAGCCATCAAGAAACTATTTAAATGCAAATTTTTCATCTAAAACTACCATTGTCTTTCTCCATCATACTAGTATTCCAGTGCCTTTGCTAGTATGAATTGTTTAGCATGCTTAAAGCTCACCACACCTGCAAGTCCTGCACCTTAATTAGCGTGGATAATACATTTTTGGGCTCAAAAATGTGTTTTGTGCAGAATAATGTCAAAAATATGAACATCAGATGCATTTCTTTTACGGCTGGTCCAAAATATTCTATTAGTTGGTATTCGTTAGTTGGAAAGGCTCATGAAGTAGCACAGTAGCACATGAAGGTATGAAGGCATGGATGGCACTCAGAAGCCCTAAACAATTAATTGAATGTAGCCTAGTTTAAAGCTACCCCACAGATCAGATAGTAACATTAGGATAATCTATACATATCATACAACCTATCCTAAGTAACCTAACATGAAACGTGTCTGAAATAAGATAATTTATGAACAGGCAAGTTATGTATAACAATAAGCAGGCATACAGGAGTTTAGCAGAGTAGTAGGCCTACAAATGTTGTAGCCTTTAATAAACAGCATTTGCATACATTTAAATCAAGGGAACCCTTGTTTCAGCCCAATTATAACAATATGATAAACTGATCACAGCAGCATGGACTTCAGCACGATGCTGCTGACAAAATAATGTCGGCATCATAACGGCAGTTAATGTTAGAAAAATCATGTGAATGTTTACATGTTATGTTCAATTAAACCATGGCAACATCTAATGTTTGTGTAGTATTATTTTCAGCAGACTGTGTTTTTCTATTGTTGTGACTTAGATGAAGTTCAAAGCACATTTTATGACCAATTCATCCAAAACTCCACGTAATCCCAAGGGGTTCACATGCTTTTTCTTGCAACTGTAGGTTAATCGCCGTCTCTTTCGCTCATAGCTTTGGCTTCCCCGCTCCTCCAGCCTGGCAGTGGCCATGGGTGGCCAACTTTCCTCTTTCAACTTCCACAACAACATTGCTGCATATTCGGGTAGCCTACTGTAGATTAAGATAGGCCTACTGCAGCCCCTGCCGCAAACATGTCTTATATTTGCACATTTTGGCAGCATCGGTCTATTGATTTGAGTTTTTTTTTGGCCAGCAAATTCTTTGCACTGCTTGTTTACAATTTGACACCCTCATCAGAACAGCACATTTTTGGAGTCTAAAGATAATCACGGGTCAGAGGGGGAGGGGTGGGGCCTAGTAAAAGATAGTGACCTGATTGGGCCAGCCTCATGTCAGTATAAGAAATTAAGTAATAGGCCGCTGTCTCTGTATTTGTGCTGGTCGTTGGCCAAAAATCTTTCATTTTTTTTATTTAGATTATATTGACCGGCCCAAATGGAGTGTCGGCACCGTATGCCAGATTACCAGTCCAGCCCTGTTCAATGGGTATGTATCCGATTGTAAATATTGGGATTTAAGTAAAAAAATTATAGTTACTGAAGTAATGTGAACGCGATCATGACAAGACCGTCTGGAAATTTTACATTGTGCTGCCCACTTATGAATGCAATTACGGTTAATCATACGGTCTGCTTTACAATAGGCCTACATACAAAATATAAGCTGCACCAAACAATTATTTACTTAATGTCAATAGCAGCTTTACTCCGAGTTCCTCACGGATATCTGAGCTTCTCACCCTATCCCTAAGGGAGAAGCCAGTCACCCTCCTGAGAGAATCCATTTCGGCCGCTTGTACACGTGATCTTGTTCTTTCGATCATGACCATAGGTGAGGGTAGGAACAAAAATTGCCTGGTAGATTGAGAGCTTTGCCTTCCTCAGCTCATTCCCCACCTGGAGTAGGCACTCCATCGGTTTCCTGCTGAGAACCATGGCCTCAGATCTTGCGGTACTAATCCTCATCCCAGCCACTTCACACTCGGCTGCGAACCGATCCAGTGAGTGCTGGAGGTCACAGACCGATGATGCCATCAGGACTACATCATCTGCAAAAAGCAGTGATGAGATCCCCATGTCATTGAACCGCAACCCCTCCCCGACTACGCCTCGATATCCTGTTCATGAATATCACAAACAGGATTGGTGATAAAGCGCAGCCCTGGCGGAAACCAACCGCCACCTGAAACGAGTCTGACTTAGTGCAGAGAATCCGTTCACAGCTCACGCTTTGGGCGTACAGGGATTTGATTGCCTTTTAAAGGGACCCCCTCACCCCATACTACTGCAGCACCTCCCACAGTATCTCCCGGGGGACCCGGTCATACGCCTTCTCCAGATCTACAAAACACATGTAGACTGTAAGGGCATCCTCCCAAGCCCCCTTCTAGGATCCTTGCGAGAGTAAAGAGCTGGTCCGTTGTTCCACAACCAGGACGGAATCCGCATTGTTGTTCCTTAATCTGAGGTTCAACAATTATCGGCCGAACCCACCTCTCCAGCACCTTGGAGTTAGGGGTGCACGATATTGACTAAATTTGATATTGCGATATTGATATTAATTTCGATATTCTTAAACATGTAAAATAATTTATGGGAAAACAAGATTCATAACATATCTAAACAACACGTTTTATTACAACTAACAGTTATCAGTTAACAGTATCAGTTGGACTGATACAACATTAATAAATAAAGAACATGACTATAGAACATGTGCTGGTTGTACAGTATTAAAACAATAAAGAACATGTAAACAGAATAAGATAATAACAATACAATCTATTTAAAAACAAAGTAATAACTTAATACAGTTGCATTGTAAATAGAGATCATCAACATGTGTAGCCTTTAGAAGGCTTGGGGAACTTTCCCCATCAACTCACTGGTAGGATACAGATTAGGAGTAAAATAAACTAGCATGTCAACCATAGCTGGTTTAAGCCGTGAACGGTGAGCTGTCACTATGTTTCCGCCTGTACTAAATATTCTCTCTGAGGGTGAGCTGGTTGCAGGGGTAAACAAATATTTTCTCGCCAGCTTTTTTAATTGTATTTTATATTTTTAAGAAAACCACCTTTCTTGCTATTTCATTCATCTCTGACTGTAACCTGGCCGTGAGAATGGGGATGCTGTCCTCACTGACATGTCTGGTTTTGGATCTACAAAATATTCCATGTCTAGCAGGTCTTCTGTGGACTGATCCCACTTGGCATTCAAGTACTGGAGGATCTTCGATTTTATGGAGTGAGTAAACTCAGTGTCCTCTTCATCTCGAATCAGAACTTGAGTGTTCAGAAGATGAAGGACTGGCTTTACAGAAGATACACTGACGTAGCTCTCTCCCGAAAGGGCATCAGTGAACTCCTGAAGTGGAGAACCATGTCGATGGATTCAAGGTGCACCAAGTGCCGGTTGATTTTATCGGTCGAGAGAACTAAAGCCAACGCCATTTGCTGCTCCAGCACCCTTTCAATCATGTGCTGCTTGGACCTCCATCTGGTTTGGCATTCTGTGACAAGTGCATGCTCTGCAAGGTTAAGCTCCTTCTGTGCATCTGTCAACGCTCTCCTCTTCTTCCAGCTATGTGAGAAGTGACCCACTAACTTCTTGCACAACCCAATAGCCTTGTCAATGCGAGTATCATCTTTTATTGCATTTTCTAAAAAATAAATCCACAAAAGAAATGGTTATATAGGCTAAGTTACATATTCATTATATCAACAACACTATGTACAGTAGTCACGAGCAGAGGCATGATAATACAAGTAATAGCAACAAATACATTTGAATAAAAATGTGTTTAATTGTTTTGTGTTAGGGCTACTGTAATGTGTGTGTAACTAGGGATGTCCCGATCAGGTTTTTTTGCCCTTGAGTCCGAGTCATTTGATTTTGAGTATCTGCCGATACCGAGTCCCGATCCTTTAATATTTTTTTTTTTAAATAACTAAGAGCGAAAAAGCAGCTTGTGCAACAGTAAATATAAAAAAAGTTTAATATAAAAACAAATAGCACCTTAACTTAAAATACCCGGCAGGCATGTAAACAAATAAAAAAATAAAAGTGCCACAGTGTGTGCAAAGTCATTAATGTGCTTTTAGGAACTGCACTCCTAACTCTAGTCACGAGTAGGCCAACGGGGAGTGTTTAAAATGGCCTACAATCTTCCTTGCGTTGGCCCGGGTCTCTGTCACGCTGCGCTGAGACAGCAGGCCCTCATGCACACAGAGTTGACAGGAATAGGCGACACAGCCCACACTCGGCACCCCCATATCCCTCATAGCTTTCTTCATATTTGCTGCGTTGTCACGCAAAATTACGTGGACCCGTTGCTTGTCAATTCCGCAGTTGTTTAGCATCTTTTCCATCGATTGCTGGATGCGCTCTGCGGTGTTCGATCCGCGAAATTCCTGGACTTGTAGGGTCGCACGGCGTAAAACAAAACTTGAGTCAATCCATTGTGCGGTAAGGCTTAGTAGAGACATGGGAGCTACGGACAAAATCCAGATGTCTGTGGTGAACGAAACATGAGGTACATCTGATAAGAGGACAAGTAGTTTGTCAGAAATCTTTTTATAAAGGGCTGGCAGAACTTTCTCGGTGAAATGGTGGCGAGACGGCATTTCAAATCGAGGTTCTACGTGCTCCATAAGCATAAGAAAACCAGGGTTCTCTACAAAGGCAAATGGAAGGTCACTCATTGCGATCATTTGCGCTATTTTGGTTGTGCAGACATATTTTGCGTTTGCCGCTTCAAGCTACTTCTGTGTTTTACCGGCATTTAACCAATAGCGTCTCTGCAACAAAGTGATGTCATGCTGCACGCGTTATAGTTTCTGTGTGGAGTCAAAAGGGTCTAACTCTGTGCCACCGAATAACTACAAATGTGTTAAAAAATAATGAAAATATACACTACCGTTCAAAAGTTTGGGGTCTCTTAGAAATTTCCTAATTTTTGAAAGAAAATCAGTTTTCTTAAATGAAGATAACATTAAATTAATCAGAAATTCAGTCTAGATATAGCTAATATGGTAAATTACTATTCTAGCTGGAAACAGCTTATTTTTATTGGAATATCTACATAAGTGTACAGAGGCCTATTTCCAGCAACTATCACTCCTGTATTCTTATGGTACATAGTGTTAGCTAATCATGTTAAAAGACTAATTGATGATTACAAAACCCTTGTGCAATTATGTTAGCAGAGCTGAAAA
>JAODLL010070143.1:0-16795 GCA_026546735.1 Forbesichthys agassizii | reverse complement strand
AGTGTGTATGTGTTATCCATTGACTATCTTCTGAGAGATGGCCCCCTGCAGTGTGTATGTGTTATCCATTGACTATCCTCTGAGAGATGGTCCCCTGCAGTGTGTATGTGTTATCCATTGACTATCTTCTGAGAGATGGCCCCCTGCAGTGTGTATGTGTTATCCATTGACTATCCTCTGAGAGATGGTCCCCTGCAGTGTGTATGTGTTATCCATTGACTATCTTCTGAGAGATGGCCCCCTGCAGTGTGTATGTGTTATCCATTGACTATCTTCTGAGAGATGGCCCCCGGCAGCGTGTAGATGAGCAGAGCGAGGAACAGGACTGTCACCAGGAGGATCAAAGCCAGGATGATGTACTTCTTGTAGTTCCGCCAGATCAGATGGAAGAAGCACTTGAAGGGGTTAACGAACCAGGAGAAGGATGTATCTGGACGGCTGGGAGGAGTCAGATAGGGTGCGTTCAGTTTCAGCAGTTTGCTACGTTCATTAAGCGTTTTTCATTGGTTTCGTCAAAAACGTTTGTAGCATTGTTGCAGTAGTTATGAAGCTTTGGCTGCGTTTAACTGCATAAGTGTTGCTCAATAATGTTTAATACCAATAGACTGAGTGAGGCACATGCAATATCATGGAACCTGTTTTGTTGTGTTCCTGAATATCTTGTCATCACCATTTAAAACCAGTAGCAGCATGTATGTTCATAACCCTCTGAGCCACACATGAAGGATAAGCTCTCATTATGAAATAAATAAAATATAAATAATCAGGCAATATAGAAATAAAAAAGTTATTTAAAAATTACATTTCTCAAAAGGACTACCTTTATATTTTTCTGTAGACTTATTTCATAATTTCACATTAATTCATTTGAAGGGGCTTTTAAAGCATTGTGCTTGTAACACCAAGATCACAAATTCATAAAATATTTGAAATATTCTACATTTTTGACTGCTAGATTACTAGCAGTCTGCCATGTAACTTCACAGACAGTGGGAGAATCTTAATAAGTCTCCATTGCTCAATATGGTATCACATGCTGACACAGTAAAGAAACAATTGCAATCTGTTATCCATACTACTATATTACAACACTATACTATTACTACTATATTACAACACTATACTATTACTACTATATTAAGACATTTGCTGGAAAGCAATATTTATATATGCTCATTACACTACAGAAGACAATATTTAGTGGCTGTGCCACGTAGTGGAACGTGGACGACTCCTCACATCAGAGTGAGATAACCACGGCCCATACAATTGCATGTGGGTCATGTGGCATTATGAAATAAAGCCCCTTGAAATGCATAAATGTGAAATTGTGAAAAAAAAGTCCCCTCAAACATATAAAAGTATAAACTGAAATAAATGTTTATTTATCTATTTACTAGCGATATTTATTTCATATAGATATTTATTTATTGAATATTGATTTAAATCAGGGGTGCCTAACTCCAGTCCTGGAGGGCCCCTATCCTGCATGTTTTAGATGTCTCCCTGCTCCAACACTCCTGACTCAAGGTTGTTAGAAGCCTGATAACGACCGGTTCATTTGAGTCAGGTGTGTTGGAGCAGGGAGAGATCTTAAACAAGCAGGATTGGCCCTCCAGGACCAGAGGTGAACAGCCCTGATGTATGCTGACATCTCCTTCCAAGCAACGGGACAGCACCTACTGAGGAGGGCTTCATCACCAAACACCTTAAAGCTTGACAAGCCTGCTTCGTTGTTTATGTTCTCAAATACCTGCTAATCTCAAATAGAAGATTAGCAGGTACGTGTGCGCGTGTGTGTGTGTGTGTGTGAGAGAGAACCCGTACTGGGGCTTTTCCAAAGGTTCTGGTTCCTTCCGTGCTCTACCAACTGGGTTTTTCTCCGCCTCCTCTGATGTCACAAGGTGAAACTCCGCCTCCACCTTGCCCTAGGAGGAGTCAATGACCACACCTGTCACTCAAACATGTGGCATGTCAGTAACAACATGATATGAAATAACAGCTGTTCTCTTGATGTGTTTTCATTGTGTCAATGTGGTGTGTGTGTGTGTGCGCGCGCACCACATATTGTACTTTTTAGGAAGTCAGAAATGTAATTCCAAGTTGTCTGCAACGCAGTGAAAGTTAGCCCAGGTTCAGCTGTTAGCCTTAGCTCACTAAGGGTGAGCAGTGTGAAGAGCCTGAACGTGTTCTGGGAAGCTATTAAGGAAACTTGTCTAGTTAGTCTAGTGGCTAAGGTGGTCAACAAACTAAAAAGGGGTGTGGGTTCGATTCCCAGCATGGCTGTACTACTTAAAGCATCCTTGAGCGAGGCTTCTCCTCACACTTGAAAAAATATCCTACAATATATAACATTTAACTTTAAATTCATTTAATTAAGATTAAGCTCCTAGCTCAACATCAAACATTCCTCTTTTCATTTAATCACTATCCAGCAAGCTGTTAAATATACCATTTAGTACCAAATGAGTCAGCAGCACTGTCTTGATCTCTGTGCCTTCTGACATGCACGGCGATGCCCAGCGTATGGACACCGCCTGGGAAAAGAAGCATCGAGTTCGGGCTTCAGAAAGCCATACAAGTGCGGGTTCGGTTCAGGCTCAAACAGAATTGTGTCGGTTTCAACTTTTCAAGCCTGATTAAAGCTCTAGTTGGTGGCAGGACATATGTCAGCGGGCGGGGCGTATGAATGAGCCTGTCAGATGTTCCGGAGGGTACCGTCAGCTCGTCGGCCTTGCTCACGGGCCACCAGCCCCGGGCCCGCTTCTGCTGGAAGATGGAGATGGGCTCCACCCTATCGATCATCATCTCATAGCGACACACCTTGGCAGACTTGGCCCCCCGGGGAAACGCATGAAGGTCCAACTCCACTGTGCCTAAGGGCACACGCACACAGACACACACACACACATGCATACGTACAGTACACGTAAACACACACAGATGTAATATAGTTTAGTAGAGTGTGCATATACACTGACTGTGCGTGTGTGTGTGCGTGCATATGTGCGTGCATGTGTGTTTGTGTACGAACCGAGGAAGTCGTCAGACGACAGCCTCTCAAAGTCCCACACCTGCAGAACCAGGATAGCAGGGATCTTCTGCTCTGATTGGTCCAGAGAGAAAATACTCTCTCTCTTCCTAACCACCACCACCTGAGAGAGAGAGACAGGTACTTCTTAATAGTCAGTCAGCCTGCCAGCCTGTCTGTCAGCCTGTCTGTCAGCCTGTATCACAGGACCTTCTCAGCAGGCAGGTAGTTGAACGGGAACACAAATCTCCAGTTGAAGTTTCCTTCTCCTGTCAGAGAGTTGTAGTGGACGTCTGTCTCCTGTTTGTCTTCCTCTAAGCCTTTCAGCCAGCTGGACGCGCACGCACCCGGACACACACACACGCACACGCACAGACAAGCAACATTAACAGTGTGTATATGTTATGCTATTGCATTCATTGCATTCATTCATAGACTTTATATCAGTTATTCTAATTTCAGTTATTGCAATATTGCATCTAGGCTCCCTTGGGAGGTTTTCCAGGCACCTCCGGGTGGGAGGAGACCTCGGGTAAGACCCAGGACTAGGTGGAGAGATGATATCTCCACACTGGCCTGGGAACGTCTCGGGATCCCCCAGTTAGCTTTCCAATGTGGCTCGGGAAAGGGAGGTTTGGGGTCCCCTGCTGGAGCTGCTGCCCCCGACTCCGGATAAGCAGGAGAAGATGGATGGATGGAAAAGGGGAATTGTGACAGGCTGAGGAGTCAGCTGGGGTCCGTCCATCATACATGAGACAGATGTGTTTCTAACGGACCACGTATCACTGTGACTGTAGTGGGAGTAGTGTGGGAGTGCATTCAGTTGTAATTCATAAGGAACAATCAATCACATAAGTGATATAAACCTTCGGATGTAGATGTCACTGGACTGTTGTCCTGTCAGGATGTTGGTGTCCTCAAGGACCACATCTTCTGTGTTCCAGATGACGATACGCAGCTCATAGCTAAACACACAGACACACACATGCGCACGTACACACGCACAGTGTTAATAATTTACACAAAAAAAATTACACTTGTTTTGATTAAATTAAAATGTGTATGACTGTGCATCTGCATGTATAATATGTGTGTGTGTGTGTACCCTCTGGGTTTACGGGGTGAAATGTCCACTGAAGGCCCAGGAGGAGGTAGGTCCATTGGAAACATATCTACCCACATCTGGAGCTGTCCCTACACACGTATGCACGCACAGATACACACGCACGCACGCATCACACGCACCGACCACACACATACACACGCACGCACCGACCACACACATACACACCACACTATGAAATAATTAGAAAAATCATTTCATGAAGTCCTGTCTGATTTCTTGAAACACACATCTACATACCTCTTTAATATCTTAACCTCTCTGTCACACACACACATACATTGTCTCACAACATCAGCGGCAGTACATCTTTACAGGGTACAAGAGGTGCTATCAGCACCGTGTGGTGCTATCAGCCCATGAAGAACAGCGTGGAGGACTGGAGGCTGGGGTACCTGGTCCATGCCGGGCCGGGCCTTGTGGAACAGGGTCCTGGTCTCGATGTGCTCTGGGACCAGCCTGCAGCCACCTGGGAGCTCTGCCCAGCGATGGAGCACCTTCAGGGACAGTTGCTCATAGGACTCTGCCTGCTCATCTGGGGGGCGCACACACACACACACATATATATATTATGTGTTTCATATAAAATCATATACAATATACACCTTTAAAAAGTGGTTCAGTTCCCCCACCCCCACCCTCCCACACACACATCCCGTACCCCCTCCAGGGCCCCCCGACACCTCACCCACCGTCGACCATGAAGACGGTCTTGCCGGAGAAGACCCTCTGGGCCACGGTGATGCGGCCGGGCCGGAAGTGAGGTCCGTCCAGACGGTTGTCCCGACACAGCCGGGTGAGCAGTTCTGACGGCTTCAGGATGTCTCTCCACGCGTTGTAGCCCTCACTGGAGACACACAGGTAGGGTATAGAGAGACAGGCAGGCAGGCAGGCGTACAGGCTGAACAAACAGACAGGCAGACAGACGTACAGGCTGAACAGACAGAGACAGACAGACAGGCAGGCAGGCGTACAGGCTGAATTGGGTGGGCAGACCACAGGTAGCTCTGTGTCGGCTGTAAAAGCGATTCTCCAGGTCAATCTGAGTCTCTCCAATCATGTCGTCTGACCCGATGGTGTCGTAGTCGTAGAGCGACACAGACAGCACTGCCTCCTGGGGGAACATGGCCTGGAACTCAAACGACCTTGGAGAAAGGAAGGAGGAGTCTATGAAATAATACAGACGATCTGTAGTCCCTGTGTCTGTAGACCCCGTGTCTGTAGACCATGTGTCTGTAGTCCCCGTGTCTGTAGACCCCGTGTCTGTAGTCCCCGTGTCTGTAGTCCCTGTGTCTGTAGACCCCGTGTCTGTAGACCATGTGTCTGTAGTCCCCGTGTCTGTAGTCCCCGTGTCTGTAGTCCCCGTGTCTGTAGGCGTAGACCTCTGGTACATGTTGAAACTATTGGACAGCGTTTAACCAGTCAGTGTTGCTACAAATGTTTAGATCGCCTCATTTAGCTCTACCACCGTTTAGACACACGCTTGACTTCAATGTCAACCCCACCCTCTTTGGTGGCTGAGTGAACACTAACGTTAACAGTGTTTACAGGCTATAATCTCAGCAAAATAAACTGAGCTGAGAGCAATAGGCTAAATTCCTCTGGTTTATGAATAATACACTACACGCGTTTACCTTCCGAAGACAGGGTTGAGCTGTTTCGGCACGTAGTTGTCTCTGTCTTTAATCTCTTTCTTTCCCAGTCTGAGGACGATGTAGGGATCTGACTTCCCATCTGGGTCTGAAGGACGGAGGTTAGATGCCTGCACAGACAGACAGGTTGTTACAGGAAAGGTATAGAAGAATAGGTCCCAATTAGCTGATGCTGTTATACCTAGTGACAAGACCCATTTACCCAGACAAACAGGCAGGCAGACAGACAGGCATACATACAGACAGACAGGCAGGCAGACAGACAGGCAGGCAGCACTCACAGAGACAATGTACACCCTGACGAGGACTTTAAACGGGCTGTTTGGTGGGATTCCTCTGGTGACTTTGAGACAACCTTCAGCATCCTCCTCCTCATCCTTGGTGAGTTTGTACAGGCAGAAACGTCCCTGGACGTGCACGCACACACACATTGCATGTCTCACAACTTCAGCGGCAGTCTTTACAGGGTACAGACATTCTCCTCATTCTGGTGTGTGTGTGTCCATGTGCGTGCATGAGTGTACGCACCTTGAACTTGCCAACAAATCTGTCCTCGTGGCTTGCCTCCTCATCATTGGCCTTTCCTCTGAACAGCTCGAAAGTTTTCACCCAATCATCAAAAGGTCCAAACTCCGCCTCCAGCTCCTTATCATAGAGCTGCATACATACACACCTATGTTAATGTGTGCATGTGCGTGCGTGCGTGCGTGCATGTGTATGTGTATGTGTGCGCGTGCATGTGTGTATGTGTATGTGTGTGTGTGTGCGCGTGCATGTGTGTATGTGTACGTGTGTGTGTGTGTGCGCGTGCGTGTGCGTGAGTGTGTATGTATGTGCACCTGTAGTGTTGCCAGTCTTTGTTGTACCACACTTTGTTCCGGGGCCTTCACTTTCTTCTTCTTCTCTCCGTCCGACCGGCCAACTGCAGTGACAGAAAGCAGGAGTGACGTGTGCAGCGCTCCACAGTTACACACTGCCCCCTGCAGGCCCCACATGGTTCCACCTTACATCCTGCACTTGATTGGCAGCCTGGACATGTGACACCTGGAGCCAAACCTCTCTGGTTTGTGATACTCTTAAGGCGTGTTTCCACTGCTGGTACCAGCACCACTCTGCTCGCTTTAGGGAGCTTTTCCAGTCCCTAGTATCAGCTCTACTCGACTCTACTCCCCTCAGCACGCGTGCAGCCAAATGTTTATATGGACGTCTTGGTCAACTTTAACTTTACGTGAATTGCCCTGTCCAGCTCTCTCACTAGATATGCCGTCGACAACCGAGAACAACCTGCACTTCCTCAATTGATCACGCCGTGGTTTTGCTATTTGTAATTTAATAAAAGGTAACTACAAAGTAGCGGCTGCTTCAACAGGAAACACCCAGACAGGAAACAGGAAACACCCAGACAGGAAACTACCCAGGGTCCCCAATGGTTGTAGAATTTCTGGAATATCATGTATTTTTTAAAAGTCTGTTCCAGACATGCAAAGTCAGGGAATTTGTTCATTTTTTGGGTCAAATCATGTTTTTAAGTCAAATCATGTTTAAATGTGAGTTTCCGTTCGTCAAAATTCTACTCAACAAGTCACGCTAATGTGCACACTAACGTGAATCAGTGCCACACTTCCAGTTTTGTGAATTAGCCGTATACCCCAAACAAAAGACATAAAATAGGGCAGGAGAGTGAAGCATGCCTGTTACTTGACTCAGCGGTGCATTATAATTTGACATTTCATGCGTGGATTTTGTTTTCCTTTACATCAATAAAGACATTTGCACCATACATTTAAGGAGAAAGGGAACAAATGTTTGATGCTGAAACATTGCTGGGGGATAATACCAAGGCCCCCCACATAAGGAGGGTATAACCACTTTTGTAGTACCTTTGCAAATAGATATTCTATTTATTTCAGTTTGTTTATCGTTGCCATGCTGCCCTTTTACACAGACAACGTTCTGTGGTCTGTTTTTCAGATCAATATAGCAATTGAAAATACAGACTTTCTTTCAGTGAAAGTCAGGGAATGTATTCCCACTCAGAGTGGTAACCCTGACTACTGTACAGTAGCAGACTCCGCTATCCAATAGGTACACTTGTTACATACAGCATTTACAGTATCAGACTAATGTGTCACCTGTGTTAGACCTGCAGGTCTCACCAGGGGTGCTGTTCCATGTCACCCAATCCACTACTCTTCTAAAATCAATTTATTTATCTGAGATACAAGTCTGAAAACCCTGTTCACAACGGCTGCTGGTCCAATCAGGGTGGGGTAGTGAGATGCAGTTGAAGTCAAGCGTGTTTCTAAATGGTGGTAGAGCTAAATGAGGCAATCAGAACAGTTGTAGCAACACTGTCTGGTTAAACGCTGTTCAGTAGTTTCAACATGAACCAGAGGTCTACACCCAGTAGGAGGCAGCACTTGCCAATGGCCAGACCTTAATCACCAGGTGAAGAAGGCTACTGTTCCCCTTCAAGGTCACCTGACCCTATTCCTTTATTGTCTTACCACTTAACCTGGGTGAGAGGTCCAGATGAGTCTATCCTTAGAGGTCGCTTGAAAAAGCTTGGAGAGTATCTTGGATGGTTGCGTACAGTCTTGAGGGGGGCTGTGTGTGTGTGTGTGTGTGTGTGTGTGTGTAGGTCCCCAGTGAAACCATAGCAACCAGCTGCTCCACCCAGAGTGTGTTCTTACCCAGAGAGTCCACGCCTACACTCAGCAACGACTCCAACGGAGACACTGCAACACACAACAACCACTGCGTGTGTGTGTGCGTGTGTGTGTGTGGGGTGGGGGGGTGGGGGGGGGGTGTAGAGGTTGTGTGTTGGGCTGTGTGTTGGAGATGCAGTTCTTACCTTTGTCGAACATCTGAGGTAGTGACTGTCCATCTCTCTGTTTGATCTGAAACTAACAGCATAACCATATATTGATATACTCGTTATTCTGTATAACTACAGTATACTGCACTATACTGTACTTTAGTTACAGTATGTATATGTATACTGTGTGTATATATTAACTGTGGTCCAGGTTAGTCTAGCGGTCTAGTGCCCTGACATGAAGCTACCAGAAAGCATCTTTAAGCAAGATGTGTGTAACTGTATTCACTGTGAGTCACTTTAGACCAGGGGTGGGCAATCCTGATTCAAATGAATAGCTTGTTGAAAGCCTGCTAACGAACCCCTTAATTTGAATCAAGTGTGTTGAAGCATGGAGACACCGAAAACATCCAGGGCACCGGCCCCCCAGGACCAGGATTGCCCACCCCTGCTTTAGATGGACAGTCTGCTACATTGCCTGATACACAATGTAGAGCATGTTTGTATATGACGTGCACATCTCACTGGTGTTTATTCCACACAGTGGAGCTTCAGTGCTCATAGCTAGTGCTTACATTGAGGCTTTATTGAAGGCTTAAAACTTTAAATAATTACTTTTCTGTTTTGCCATCAACTTGTAGCCAGTGGGGGACGCAATACACATCTAGCTCTGTCTATCCTCTGTGGTGGACCTATCTCACTACCGGTGTCACACCCAGACACCATCAGGTCACATGGAAAGGCCTGGGCATTTTTATGATATCGCAGTAGACGGGATTATCGCCTCTACATTAACATATTAGTGTATATCCATGTACTCTGATGGTACAAAGCCACCTGTGCTCTCTCCACGGAGGCGAAGTACTTGGACCACCAGTCAATGACGTTCTCTGCTGACTCGTCAGCGATGGTTCTCCTCCTGCGTTTGGTGGAGCGTCTTGTGCTCCTTCCTTGCTCCTGCTGCAAACACACGCACGCACACACAAACACACACACGCATGCAAGCACGCACGCACACACACCCACACACACGTGTCAATTTTGATTTAAATCGGCCATACGTAATAGGGGTGGCAGAGCGGGGCGATAGGTGATCCAGAAGTTGCTGGTTCGAACCCCGCTAACTCCTCACCAAGCGTCGAGGTGTCCTTGAGCAAGACACCTAACCCTGACTGCCCCCGGTGGTCAGGTGGTGCCGTGCACGGCTGACATCACCATCGGTGTGTGTATGAATGTGTGTGTGAATGTGAGGCTGTACTGTACAGCGCTCTGGTGGACAGAGGGCTGGACAAGCGTTCTATAAATGCAGTCCAGTTACCATAGTTACCATGTGGGGCACTACAGTGATCAAGCAAACTCTTCATGTAAACATGTCATAGTTGAGAGAGAGATACCTTCTTTGGTTCTTCTTTTGGTGTGGGCGGGGCTGGGGGCGGGACATCCTCCTCTACAGTGATTGCTGTGTCCTGATTGGGTAGCTCCACCGTGGTGCCAGGTTCTACACAAATACAATTTGTAAACTTGGATATATTAGCTAGCATTTTATCAGTGTACCAGTAACACAGTATATTAACTGTAGACTAACAGTAGACTAGCATTTAATAAACAGTAGATTAACAGTAGACTAAGTATGTTAACACTATGTAACAGTAGATTTACAGTAGATTAACACAGTAGATACAGTATTTTAACACAGATTAACACAGTAGAGAAACTGATTTACAGTAGATTATTAATAGAGCATTATTTTACCACCGCATTTGTGCTTTATCAGTTTGTTTGCAGGGTGAAAACCCTTTTTGAATGGTTCTGGAAGTTGGCAGGCTGGTAGCACATTGGGAGATATTTTATATTTAGCCTAAATGTAGTTTTGCCAGGGTCTGCCGTCCACCCAGGATAACTTTATCTTGTGTTATTGTCCGTGTTTCCCCCTCTGTGTGTTACCAGCCTTGTGCTTATTGTCTATTGGTTTGTGCCTGTTATTCCTCTCCATTGGCCTGTAATGTCTCGTGATCCCAGTCCTGTGTTAGTCTGGTCCCTGCATGTGTTTACCTTGTGTTTCAGGCCTGTGTGCCCGTCACTCCCTGCCCAGTGTTTCCCAGTCTCGTTAATTCCACCCGTGTCTGTGTAATCATGTCTAATGTGCTGCGCCTGTTCCTCGTTGTTGTCAGCCAGTCAGTCGGTCTGTCCTCATGTCTCGTCTACCTGTGTATTTAGCCCCAGTGTTTCCCCAGTCCTGTGTTGATGTAAGTGTCAGTGTTGTGTTGCTCCCATGTTCCTGCCTTCATCTTGTTTAGCGCTATGTGTCTATGTGTCTTACGTTTGGGTCCTCACCTCGTGCGAAACGTGACACAACCCTTGTGTTTTAGTCTGACAAACAAATAAATGTTGTTTGGCTGCAAAATAATGTTTACACTCGAAGACGATCATTTTTCAAATTCAAACAAGTCTCGAGTAGCCTAATTGGTGCGAATAATATTCTAATGGCAGCTAAATTCTGTTCATTCATTATTCTCTGTTCATTTCATTCGGAAAAGACTGCCTAAACACCGACTTATCAACACAGCGATGTCAGATGCACAACCATTTACAAACCATCAATGTCAAGTATAGGGAGATGCTGGTGACAATGACAAGGCGTAGGTCTACATAACATGGACCCTGTTCTGGACATTCAGGTGTGAAAACACCTTAACACAGTAGATTAACACAGTGGAGAACATATTATTTACCCTCCACACTTTGTGGTTCTGCTGTCTGTGATGGTCCAGCTGTCTGTGGTGCTTCTGGTGTCTGTGGTGCTTCTGGTGTCTGTGGTGGGGGCAGGATGTATTTGAAGGGCTTCAGGTTGTTGATGGTGTGGCTGCCAACCAATGTGCTTCTACCAAACGCCCGCCAATCAACCACGGTGATGCTTAGCGGAGGGTGGAGGTTCTCGTTCTCTGGTAGTTCCTGGAGAGGAGGAGAGAGACACTTTACAGGACACAGCGGACAACAGTGTGTGCGTGTGTATTTTCGTGCACGTATGTGTGTGTGAGTGCGTGCGTGCATGCGTGTATTAGTGAGTGCGTACTAGTTCAATTGAGTCCACCAGTGTGGTGAAGTTAGGAGAGGACTTGTAGCTCCTGATGACAGACGAACGCAACGTGTGTCCTGCACACTCTATGAAGACCTGCGAGAGAGGGCCAGTGTGTTATGTTGCGTTGCCATGGAGCATGGAAGATTATGGTCTTAGTTGTGGCAATGGCAAACAGCATGCTGTCCAAAGTTTAAATATCTTAACACACGGAGAAAACATCGACAACGAGACACTAATATTTTTGTGGTGCAACAGCACTAGAATACTATATAATACTAAAATAACTATAAAACGTGCCACTAAATAATTCTATTTAATTATTATTATATTGTATTATTCCGTTGGACTTTAATGCCGTGTCTCCATAAAATGTTTGCCGTTTACCTTCTGCCTTGTTCCATGTGAAGGCAGCATTTCTGTCTGTGTGTGTTTGTACTTACCTGTGGTCGATCCACAGTCAACAGTTGAACCCTCCTCAGCTCCCTCAGACCCCAAAACAGCACCTGAGACACACACACACACACACACACACACAGACACACACAAACACCCCGTCAGGATAGAGCTAGTAATCAGCACCTGACCAGTCACGTGTGTTGGTACTGCATTGCTCCTGGGCCCTGGGGCAGTGGCGTACTTCCAGGCGGTAGGTGCTCAGGATGGGTCTGATGTCGGCAGGAACAGAGAAGTAGATGTTTCCCTCCTTCTCCTCCAGTGGAGGGAGAGCCTTCAGGCCTGCCTCTGGAACCTGCTCACACACACACACACACACACACACACACACACACACGTAAGTAGCTTAATGGTAGCTATGACTGACCAGCTGAATCACTGTGACTGACTGGTTACTGTAGCAAGATGCTCCTGGAGCCACTAGCTGCAGACTGACTGACTGGTACCTGCAGCAGTTCGAAAGCAGCCAGCAGGTCTCCTCCGGATCGCCCCCCGCAGGTCAGAGCACTGTACTGCAGCTGGGGGGGTCTGTAAGTCTCCGCCCCCAACAGGCACACCTGGGCGTCTGCCACAGTGGAGCCCAGGTACTCTGGTTTACCCTGATGCACGCATGCGCACACACACACACATGCACGCACGCACGCACGCACACATGCACAGAGACGTGCAAATGACACACACAGTATTAGTAGTTTTAAGCACATATACAGACTTATACATACAACACACACACTAACATTAAACACACTACCATTAAAGACACTAAGGTTAAAAACCACACACACACACTTTTTCAGACGGCAGTGGTCTGAACAAGCAGGTTACAACAGGGAGGGGCTGGGCTCCATATAGGCTGTGGGTTGGACAGGTTGTAACAGGGAGGAGCTGGGCTTTATATAGACTGTGGGTTGGACAACGCTCACATGGCTAACAACAACAAAACCATAATTTGTGTTTCACTACTTTAGATTGTTGTGTTTCAGCAGTACAGAAGCACAAGATGATGGTAGAACCAGCATGGCTCTAGATTAGAACCAGTTCTGTCGGTGCATAGTGCACTGTTCCAATTGAAGGATATGTCCGTAATGGCTGTATCAACATTTTCGATTTCAGAATTTCATGCATGTCATATCAGAATGAGACGGCATACATTTAGCGACTTTTGGTAATTGTACTAAAAGTGATGATGCCTTATACTCATAATTACTTATTGCACTTCCCGCACATCACTAAGCAACAGGCCCAATGGAGCAACCGGCTTTGAAAGTAGTTTAGACGTTTAGAATGTTTTTGAGGAAACGGGTCGTCCAGTGAACAAGTTAATTGAATATTCAGAACGTTCAATCCACTGAACACACCCTGAGGTTAACCACACCCACACACACACTAAGGTAAGCCACACCCACCAGGGCGTCGTCGTCATACACCTCTATCACCACACGAGGGGGCTCCTGCACCAGTTGCGCCATCTCTCCATGCAGCGTCAGATGGCCCATCACCAGACACTGGTTCCATGTGGGGCTGAGTGTCTGGCTCATAACCTGCACAAACACACACACACAGAGTGTACAGTATAAACCTAAAAAGGGACTGAGCCCACTAAACTGTTAAAGGTGTAGTCAGCTACTGCAAGCTAAATGTAAGCTAACACACCTTTTGTCAAATTCATCAAATATCTCCTCGCATTTCGCTAAATTACCGTCCTCTGTGCATGTTGAAAAATGTATCTAATACTTCTACACAGCCCTGGCTCTGTAAATAGGAACATAAACAAAGTGGTGAACACCGCTCACAAAACCAAAGTGGTAGTACTAGTGCATTTTGATGTGTGAGGTGGCGCTGCGGAGGGATATTGTTTTGATTTGAGCTTGAATTTAGCAAGCGTTCTTGAGAATGACTAACCATGCCTTTAATGCTCGCTGTCCCTTTATGGTAGCTTGTGTTATCGCTATGCTAGCTTGCACTCACTTTATGCTAGCTCACACTCTCTTTAGCTAGCTCGCATTATCGCTATGCTAGCTCGCGCTCACTGTATGCTAGCTCGCATTATCGCTATGCTAGCTCACACTCTCTTTAGCTAGCTCACATTATCGCTATGCTAGCTCGCGCTCACTGTATGCTAGCTCGCATTATCGCTATGCTAGCTCGCGATAACTTTATGCTAGCTCGCATTATCACTATGCTAGCTAACTTGCCATAAAACGCTAACATGTGCTCCCACTATGCTAACTAGCTCTAGCAAAAAATTACTTTTAAACTGCCATTTATCTCAACAAACAACACTGTTACATATGGTGCACACACACAAACACGTATTTACATACATGCAAACGCACACACGCACAGTATTAACATATAAATGTGGTGCATGCATACACACACACACACACAGGGCGTCCTTACACAGGTGGTGAGGCTGTGGGACATGCAGGACACCCTGGAGAACGGGTCCGACAGGCCGGAACTGTCGGCTGCTATCAGGCCCCGGGCCTGGTACATGTGGCACCGCAGCTGGAACTGGTAGCTAGCTGCACACGTGCACGCACACGCGCGCACACACACACACACACACCCACACACACACACACACACATGTAAGTACTTTTTATTTACGCTTTTAAATCTTTTTTATTTACACCAATATTATTACCTTTTACAGACACATGGTCAAAAAGTTATTTTCAATAAAAGAAATAACATTACAAGAAACTACATCTTATAGATAAGGTACAAACTCTTAATTAATAGGAAGCCAGACACGCACATGCAAGCGCACGACCACACACACACACACACACACACACACACACACACACACACACACACACACACACACCAGCACACACACACACACACACACAGCATTCCCTTAGCCTTGAGCTAACAGCTTCCTTAGTTTAGGGCTAATGTCTCTTAGCTTTGGGCTAACAGTTAACCTGGGGCTAATGTCCCTTAGCCCTAAGCTAACAATTCCTTAGCCTAGTGTTAATGTTACTTTAGCCTTGGGTTAATGTTACCTTAGCCTTGGGTTAATGTTACTTTAGCCTTGGGTTAATGTTACCTTAGCCTTGGGTTAATGTTACCTTAGCCTTGGGTTAATGTTACCTTAGCCTTGGGTTAATGTTACCTTAGCCGGAGTCTAAACACTCTATTAGCCTGAGACTAAAGCTGCATTCGAGCATATCTCAAAACTTGAAACCTGAATTCCGACATAGACAAATTATACAAATTAATGAATACAACAAGTTTTAAACAAAATTGATTGCAAAACACATCAAAATTCAATTTAATATTAAGTTTCACAATTTGACATGTAAAGCATTCTTTTTCCATGTCTGAATCAGAGTCTGATATATGCTCTGATCGAACGCAGCATTATCCTAGCCTGGGGCTAGTCTCACCCTCTTCCGTTCATTAGCACTACGTCACATGTGCAACTCTGTGCTCAACGTCTGATGCATATACCCTTGTAAACTCAACACAGGACTATTGGACTTTCAGGAAGTAATACTGTTGAAAACCATTGGCTGTTTGCATTGTCACAAGTATGTCTCCGTAGTTTCCGGTGCAACGATAGCGCATTGCTATCGCTTTACAAATTTGAATTAAAACTGTTAAATTGTACAGATTTACAAGACCTGTAAACATCCAGAGTCCTGTTGTTTTGTTTTACTCATTGCAAGTTTAATGTCCGACTTGGTCATTGAGTTTTGCATGTCAATCAAAACACCATGCTTGTCACGTAGGTGGGTACTGACGCAGTTAGCTAGCGCTGTGTCCCAGTCTTGGATGGCATGATCCAGTTTTTTCAGTCCCGATACCGATACAGATACTGGCACTTTGGGCGGATACCGAGTACCGATCCGATTCTAGTGTTAAATTAAGTTTTAAATTAAGTTGCAAAGTAAATTACAGCCAATCTCTATTTTAGGACTTAGATGCATGTTAGAAGCCTGCTGCTGATAGTGTGGCCTGGTTGGTTAGACATGGCTGATGCTTGACAGTAGACCTACGCGTGTAAATACATTTAATTGGATCAGCCCCCAAGTCAGTATCGGACCGATTTCTGATCTCAGTATCGTATTGGCGCCATCCCTAGACATCCCAGACTCTCCATAAAGAGAAGGCTGGCTCTGCGAGACTAGCCTGAGCCGAACCCTCCTTTAGCATGGGGCTAAGAAAGGGCTAAGAAAAATGCTTATTTATATCAACAACACATATTGGTCACATAACGCTGTTGGTACCACAGAGTGTGTGCACTTTGACCTTGGTGTGACATGACCCCTGGCTCACCTTGGCAGGCCATGGCAGTGGGCACGGTGGCACCCCCAGTGGCGGGCCTGAAGCCTGCGGGCATGTTGTCCAGCATGTGTCCACTGTGTGCACACGGCCCCAGCCACAAGTACACCTCCAACCTGGCCTGCACACACCAGGCTGAGACGCGCCGCCCTGGGGGCTGCACACACACAGTCAGTACAGGTACAGTGTTAAGGAGCAGGTAGGGTTACAGCCTTACAGCCAGTACAGGTACAGTGTTAAGGAGCAGGTTATAGCCTTACAGCCAGTACAGGTACAGTGTTAAGGAGCAGGTTATAGCCTTACAGTCAGTACAGGTACAGTGTTAAGGAGCAGGTTATAG
>JAODLL010070132.1:0-16795 GCA_026546735.1 Forbesichthys agassizii | reverse complement strand
TACGGGCATCTGGTAAGGATGCCCCCTGGGCGGCTCCCTTGGGAGGTGTTCCAGGCACGTCCAGCTGGGAGGAGGCCAGGAGAAAGACCCAGGATCAGGTGGAGAGATTATATCTCCACACTGGCCTGGGAAAGCCTTGGAATCCCCCAGTCAGAGCTTGCTAATGTGGTTCGGGAAAGGGAAGTTTAGGGTCCCTTGCTGAAGCTGCTGCCCCCGCGACCTGACTACGGATAAGTAGATTAAGATGGATGGATGGATGGATGGATGCAGTATTGCTGTTCCTACTCTTAGGCAGTGCTTGAAACTGTAGAAGGGCGTCCTGTCATGCGTGTCGTCGTCTCGCCTCTTGCAGAAGAGCAAGGCATGCTCATGGAGGAACAGGTGTCTCTGCATGGGCTTAAATCTGGCCAGCTCCTTCATACGCACTGCTGCCCTCTTGTGGCTGATCCAAACACTGAAGCCCCCCTGCATGATCACACGGCCCAGCTGGCTCAGATCCCCCTGAGACGGCACACACACACACACACACACACACACACACACACACACACACACACACACACACACACACACACAGGCAAAGACGTCCAATACTGTAAGTGCATCCACATAAAACACCTACAAATCTGTAGTGCTGATGCTCGTAATGTGATTGGCTAACCAATCCTGACATGTGACCAGGGTTTATTAATGACCTGATATCCATTGATGGCTATCTGATGCATGGAGTCATTAACAGCCTTGAGCAGCTCCAGCATGCAGTCCAGCGCCTCCTGGAGCTCACAGCGGTACTGCTTCTCGGCACAGTGCTTCAACAGCTCCTGCGTGGGCACACAGAGACGCTGTAAAATGGATTGTGTGTTCCACTGAACTACAGACAAGCGATGAGCTGAGTTAGAGAGGGAACATGCCACCAATGGACCCTACAAGAAGCCTTGCTTTAAGTTTTTGCTTCTCTTGTATTTCCAATACAAGAATATAGGCTACAGGGAGTTGCGATTAAAAACGAGACTATATTTGCCGTCAACAATGATGAAATTCGTTGGGACTTTTACTACTACCAAATTATAATTACAGTAGCCTATGTAACCATTTTTGTACAAATGAAATACAATGTCATACTGTAACTCCATGTTCAATTGTTAGCTCTCATATCACATATCTATGTGGTTGCCACTTTAAAAAAACCTTGTAGTTAATGTCATTTGTGGCTTTGTACAGCTACTACTGTACCTTGAGCAGTAGCTGGTATTTAGTTAGGCGTTGGACAGGTTTCAGTAGATATGAGTCCAGACCCAGCATGTGGTCCAGCTTCTTCTGACACTCCTAGATAGACGGAGAGAGAGAAAGAGAGAGGCTCTAAATGAAAGAGAGAGGCTCTAAATGAATATCAAAGACTAGTTGTATTTACTGTAATATACATATTAGATGAAAAATAGGTGAATTATGGCACCTGAAAGAATGGCGAATCACAGCACTGTCGCCATAGCAACTCTGACCTAGGCTTGTTTTGGCAGTAGCGCTCGTACACCTGGAACTTCTCCTTCTGCTCTCACATCACACACACACACACACACACTTATTCCATCTCGTATTTGATCTTTCACTGCCTGCCAACACATTCAATCTCATTGGCATGCCCTCATCTCTGCCCACTCCTCACCCTCTGCAGAAAACAGGCCCCCGCCCTCTCTGGAGTCTCCAGACAACCCTGCAGGTCTTGGAGGAAGATTCTGAAAAAGTAAGTAGAATCCAAAATGGAAATGTGTGGAAAACATTTGGAGGGAAATGAGCTTGCTGAATTCAAGCTCAAATCAAAACAGTAGCCCTCCGCGGCCCTCCGCGGCCCTCCACAGTGGCGCCCCACACATTGAAATGCATTGTGAAGCAAAGCGTACTACAACAGCTGTGTAGAAGTATCAGATTTAGTTTTCAACACTCAAAGTGTATTAGCTTACAATTAGCTTAATAGCTGATTATATCTTTGTCGTGTATGTGTAGGCTACTTATTATGAGTGGGTATGTGTGGGTTTCTCACCTGCTGTGGAACTGGTAGATCTCAGGCATGTTTCCAAACAGAACATCCTTCTGGCTGCGCAATGCAGAGGGGAGAAAGCTGGACATCGCCGGGTCCTCCATCTCTGCCCTGTAGCCCTGAGGAGAGGAGAGGAGAGGAGAGGAGAGGAGAGGAGAGGAGAGGAGAGGAGACTGTGTTTCTACCTCCCAGGGAATACTGTATAAATAGTCAGTTGAAAATGTGGAAATAATCAGATTTAGTATCCTTAATGAATACAATAAACATATCATATTAATGTTTAATGTGTAATAAGAACAATACTAACAACAATAATACCAATGTCATGTCATATTGCCTCACATCATGTGATCATCTGCATCAATACTGTTATAATTGTTATATAATATAACATAACATAACAACATATTATAACATAATATTATATAATATAACATAATATTATATAATTTAACATAATATTATATTATATTATATAATATAACATAATGTTATATAATGTAACATGTTAGATTATATAACACAGACCTTGCCAAGTACGTGTAGGCCTGAATCCTCCAGTCTTAAATATAAATAACGTGATAGCAAGGTGACACACGACACATACTTGTGTTGTTTGTTTCGGTACTGCCATGCATGGCCATGAGACAGAAGTGGGGCCCATGCTTGTAGACAGGGCTATATGCCACGTTGGGACTCACCAGCAGGACAGAGAGCAGCTCATCCACGTAAACCCTCTCTGTGGCTATCAGCTCCTTCATTATATGTCTGGACACAACACACATAGGCTATTCTTCACATAGTGAACTCCATCGAGAATGATACCTTTTACCTTCCATTATATAAATGTGTACTGTATAATAACAACTATCTACTATATATATACGTTTCTACAAATCTGATCACTGTCTTGACTGGTTCTGTGTATGTGTAATATGTACCTTTTATCAAGTGTTTTAATTTAAGGCATTGTATTTATTCCAAAAACATTTTACAGAAGGTTAAGGTTCTGTGGTCAAAGGTCAACAATGAGAGGCCACCTACCGTGTGACCTGCTCTAGATTGTCTTCTGCCTCAGAGTCTGTGTCGGGCGCAAGGCCGTAAAGACAGCTGCGGTTGCCTTGGTAATCATGCATCACCTCAATCTGGAAATGCATTAACAACATGCATGGGTTTTATACGCAACGCTTTAGACATGTAAGAGAATACTTCTCTGTAGACTATCACTCTTGTGTGTACACACACACACACACACACACACACACATACACACACACACCTTGCGCTGGCTGGAGTTCTTCCTAGTGGTTCTTTTGCCAGGAAGAAGGTCAAAAGAGAACTTGGAGTTCAGCACATTGAAGTCCACACCTGTAGACACACACACACACATATATGTATTATATATACACATAAACAATTGGGGGTTTACATATATGCATATAATACATATTCTTTAGAAGGACTGTGTGAATGGACTACCATTTTTAGGGGAGAAGAGGGGGGATTTGCAGCGTTGTATGGTCTGGTCCGGTTCTGGCCTGGGAGCCACTAGCTGGATGGGTCGAACCTGGATGTCTGCCAGCTTCCTCAGACAATGCTCTCTGTTCCTGATCATGGACTGGACAGAACTCAGCTTCTCCGTTACCATGGAGATTTGAGACTAGAGTAGAAAGAGAGGAGAAACATGTTTGTCTTTGTGCTATAATGAAAATCCAATGTTTATTTTTCATATGCACATTACAGAGCAGCAGCAAAGATAAGGCAATAAAATGCTTGGTCATAGCGCACACTAGGCTCAATGAAGGCAATATAATAACCTATATGGATATTTGGATGAATGTGTAATAAATATGTAAATAAATAAATACATACATACATACATACATACATACATACATACATGCATACATACATGCATACATACACACATACATACATACTCCAGATAAAGTGGTGTTGTGTACTGCATACATATAACAGCTTAGGTTACATACAATATAAGCTATATAACTACTCAAGAGCCTGGTGGCTAGTGTGAAACAGCTGTTCCTGAACCCGCTGGTTTTTAGTTATGTCTTGTTTGTTAGGTGGTAGCAAACAGTTTAGACTGGGGTGGCTGTAGTCCATGATGATCTTATGGGCCTTGGTGCTGCACATAGGTGTAGAGGTCCTACACGGCTGCCAGGTCAGTGCAGATGCTGTTTTCACCACTGTCCGCAAGGCTTTGCAATCCAGGGCAGAGTAGCTCCCAGCTAAACCCTATAGTTTGAAGTCGTTTGGCTTGATTAACACATCTTCCCACGCTTGTATGTTTGTTGATTGGCAGCTCCCTTCTCCTTCCATGTCAGTTTTTGGTGCACCTATTAGCGCTGACAACTAACACATAAGGACTGGTTGTTTAAAGGCAATGATTTTTACTGTGCTCAATTACACTTCAACCCGAGCAGAGGTGTGAATGTGTGCTGGTCAGTCTGTCTACCTGTAGCTGTGGGGTGAGTATGGCTTCAAACTCCAGGCTGAGCGTGTTCCCGATGTGTTTCAGTGCAGAGGGCACCCTCTCCTGGTGGCCTGTGAGGTACTGCAGGGCCTCTTGAGCACCCTCTTTGGTCTGAAACCTGTCAACCATCTGACTGGCAAGCAGGTATGCCCCGTCGTCACACCACCGCAGGGCCTACACACACATACACAGAACATGGTCTCTTCGTATGTATGCATGCGTGTGGTGGTGTGGGGTCATGTATGGCTGTGTGAATCACTGGGATCAACGGTTAGCTAACGGTATAAACATTCAACACCAATCAATATACTGATATATTGTGATACAGTAGGCATCTTCCACCAACTAAAATTACTCAGGGATTACTTATTATTTTGGGGCGGGGGGTGCGGGAGAAATTAATGAATAAAAACATGCCCCATGAACAATATCCTAGCAACTTTACTATCAACAGTTGTCCTGAATAAATCTGGCCCATTTTATCGAACATGATACGCTTAGCCATAACGCACTCAAAATGATTAAATCATGTTTTAAATGTAATATGTCATCAAAATAAAATGTTCCATCATTGCTTAGTCCGATACATACTTATATACAGTAAACTCTAAGGCTGTAATATTTTTTCCACTATAAAATACCATAAAATGCCTAAAACAATAGTTTTCTTATGAAAAAGTTATAGCACACACATCTTTCAACAAAACATTTTATTCATACATTTTAAATACTCTATGTAGCTACTTTTACAGGAAACAGAAGATACCTGAGCTTATACAGCACAGAATAAAAAAAGGAAATTAGGAACAAGAAAGTCTCACAGGTCATCCTCACAGGTCATCCAATATCTCCTCCAGCCCATCTGACATCAATTAAACCCACATATATAATATTGATGTAATACTGTATATGTTTGACAGATTATTGTGACGGTTGGTTGATACTTGAGGATGCACACAAAGAACATGTACATTATTGCCTGTGAACGTAATATAGTTCTAAAGAAAAAGAATGTGAACTATTTTGATCATTGATTTATTGATTGAGTCACATGACAATTTTCATGTGAGAAAATTACAAAATCGTGTGATTAAATACACTGTTTGACCAAATGTGTAAATAAGTCGATGATTGTGCCAGATTGAGACTGTTTATACTGGGTGTTTCACAATATCTTATTAAATTACATAACATATTATACGATAATTAAATTGAGCATTTAGTGGCCGGGGGTACTCTGTAGGATATCAAACAATACGGCGAGTATTGTGTTTTTATTGGAAAACAAAAAGTGTAATATGAACTAGAATACTGTACATTCCACTCGTCAGCCAAAGGGGGCGCTGTTCACATGTTAAATCGTTGAACAAATGAAAGAAATAATAAATAAAAATTCAAACCGGGCAGTGGTTTCGCAATGTGCGAA
The DNA here is from genome assembly GCA_026546735.1 of Forbesichthys agassizii. Taxonomy (NCBI): domain Eukaryota; kingdom Metazoa; phylum Chordata; class Actinopteri; order Percopsiformes; family Amblyopsidae; genus Forbesichthys; species Forbesichthys agassizii. Next base: position 10,837 of record JAODLL010070132.1, on the reverse strand, counting down.
ATCAATATTAGGGTGCACGTATACGAATATGCATGCACGTATACCAGCGGCCGTACAAAACCAGGATGAACATGTTGCTCAAGCGTGCACGTATGCCTGCGGCCGTACCTCTTCCAGGCGCAGAAGCAGGTCCCGTGCACGCGTGAGCGAAGCCCGCTTGGCTCGGATAGTGGTGGTGATGACATCACAGTGATGCCGCAGCTCGTTGCAGCGTTGCACGATGAGTGCCAGGGCATAGTGGTGATTGGCTGCCAGCTGGTGACCATGGAGAATCACCACGTGAGCCCGGCCCATCTCCTCCTGACACGCACGCACACACACACACACACACACACACACACACACACACACACACGTGAAGAAAGCAACACTGCAATATTGTGCATGCTGTACTCAGGGTTGGAAAGTAACGGATTACATGTAATCAGTTACTTGTAATCTGATTACAAAAAAACAGTAACTGTAATCCATTAGTTACCAGATAAAATAGTGGAATCAGATTACAGGTTGTCACGAACTATTGCCCTGCGGCTCCCCCTGCTGGAGCACGTGGGCTCAGGCGCTCGGCATCACCAGCTTTTCTGAAGATACCACGCTCCCATCTTCCTCAACACCTTCCCGACGCACCTGTTTTGTGTTTTCTTATTAGTTAGGTATATTAATGTCTGTTGGTTAGGAAGGAGTTGTGGGTTATTTATTCTTTGTCATGCTGGCTGTAGTGACACAGCAGCATTTGTTTATTACCAATCTTGAAATTACGGACTTGAGCTCTATTGTGCCAAGGTAATTAAAGACTAATTGAATTGTTTTCCCTGCATCTGACTCCGGCTCCTTGACAGACCGTGACACAGGTATTTTTACACACACACAAGTGAAGAAAGCAACACTGCAATATTGTGCGTGCTGTACTGTAGTGCATGTTTCATTTTTTCTTATTAATTTCAGTGAACCTGATTATTTTTCTTTAAAGAGTGCATCATGATCTCAAACAGTGGATCAGGATTTGTTACTACAAAATTGTCATTTTTTGATTTATAGCAAGCTGAGGGTTTTTGCCGTAATATTTGTGCAATACAAAAACAGCAGGCACTAAGTTTATGAGCTAGGTTAACCATAAAATAGCTCCATAAACTTCCTGGTACTCTACATTTTCCGTACCAGCACAGCAGAGAACACCCATTCATCTGGTTTACATCTTGGGTTGCCATTAAAAGACAGCAGCAGAATTCCTGAGAGAGATTGTGAGGTTTTTGGCCACAAAACTGTACACTTGAGCAAACACAAACACTACACGTGTGTATGTATGCATATGCGCACACATACGCGCGTGTATGTTTGTGCTTTGTCCAACTGTTCCTCAGATTCATTTAAATCCAGTCGTCATCGCACACCCCAGTGTCAAAGAGTACACCGCCAAAGTGCAACATCATCCAAACGTGTTGCCTGTGATTCAAAGGATCAGCAAATTATGCTAGCTAAAAGGTTTTCACGGTTTCACATTTTTATTTACTCTCTATACCTTTACCGTGAATGAGAAAGCTTCAGTGAGGGTGTGCAAATGGTCTTCTCTTTCTTTAGAAGGTGATTTTCATGACATTGTACATAGAGATGGTCTCCTGCCTGATCGCATAACACACAGCAGACACCAGGTACCCAATGTCACATGGAGTAATGACTACTTTTGTGCCTGGTCCCTAGAGAATTCAAATTTAAAAATTGCATGTATGTGCGTGCGTGCATTGGTAACCTGAGCGAATGTGTCCAGTGTGTCAAGGTCTTTCAGAAGCGTTTCTGTCTGAACCACGGTGGTTCCAACCGATGCGATTTCCTTCTCCTGTGCAGAAAGTCTGTCTAGAACCTCCTCCATCTATACACACACACGCGCACACACGCACACACACAATACACACGATGCAAACACACATATTCCACATATACAGTAAATGTAATATTACGATCTGTGTATGGAAGTGCTTTTCTGTGAATGACTGTGACTTGAAAAATCATATACTGAACATTTATTTAAATTTACATTAAGTAAAATGCAATATCACTATCCCTTTTGTGTGTCACGTGGTGTCATACAATGTCATGTGATGTCATACTGTACAATGTCACATATGGTGTGAGTGTGTGTGTGTGTCAAGTGTGGTACCTGCTGAAAGCTGATCTCGTAACAGAGCAGTTGGTGGTACTGCTGTAGCTTTAGGTGATGCTTCTCAAAGAAACCATCAAAGGCCTCCTCCATGTCTCTGAGCTGGGCCAGCAGTCTACACACACACACACACACACACACACACACACACAAAACCCTTTTTTCCAGGTGTTTTCCAAATCAATTAGATCTAGTATCTACAACAGACGTCACGATAAAATAACTAATCAAAGGTTGCCTATAGCGGCCTTGAATAACAATAGAAATGTCCATCATTACCCAGTGGTGGACATCCCGTCTCTAATAGACCTGTCAAAACGCTCCAACCACTCCATCTGTGTGTTCCCCTCCAGCGGTGTCTGCCTCAACATCTCCCCTCAGCACCATTTTGTGTCCATGCCCGCTTCCCTACTGTACCTCTGTACGGTGTCAGTGTTAGCTCGGATATCCCTGTCCGCCACCTCATCTCTCTTGGAGGCCTTGGCCGTGTCCAGGTTGGAGAGCAGCAGGCGTCCTTCCTTCAGCACGCTTCGGATATCATCCTGAAACGACGTAGGAATACAACCAAACCGCTGACTATGCTGTAGGTACAGCCAACCCTAACCATGAGTGGATATCAGGTTAAATATACTGTGCTAAGCCAACCATCTCCAATAATGAAAGACCAATACAGTCAATGAACTATGACAGGTCTATGTAATGTATAGTGGTGCCTTATAGGCTATCATAGGTATTGTTAAAGACAGATATCCATAAAGATATGTGGTGTTCACATTTACAACACAAACCGACTAGCAATCTAGTTGCATGATATTTGTCTGTGCGTACCAAGTACAGACAAGCCATGTCTTTAATTCTATCAGAGAGATAACCGTTCTTTAGGCAATGTTAAAGTTGCACACGTGTTTACTCCAGAAAGGGGCTACAATTATTACAGATTACAAACCTAATTGTCAACTGCACTGGGAAAACTCCCCAAAAATGTAAAACCTTGACAACTAACTTTAAAATTTTTTAATATTTACAAAATAAAATTAAAAAATATATTCGGGGTGAGAGAGAGAGAGAGAGAGAGAGAGAGAGAGAGAGAGAGAGAGAGAGAGAATGAAAAAGGGATATGCAGAGAAAAGCTCAGAAAATGAGAACCTTCATTTGCCGGTATCTGTGTGTGTGTGAGTGTAACAGGAACTCAATGGCGCTGGCCTCGTCAGGAAGATCAGTCTCAGAGAGCTCGGAGCCAAAGCCTTGCAGCAACTGAGCTATCTCCTTCACTGTCACCGCAAAGCTCTCTATGGCCTTCAAACACACACACACACATGGGCACACGCACACACGGGCACACAAACACACACACCGGCAGTCCACTTTAACCTGTTGTGACAAACTGTCTTGGTATATGGCATATTTCATATTAACATTAATGCTGTATAGAACATGCGTTACATCTTCTGTTGGCCGCCAACTTGCCATGTGGTTAGGCGATGCCACTTTTTACCAGCTGAAGTAAAAAGGATCTAACATGTTTTCCATATGTACTGTAATGTATTATCGTGTATTTATTTAGTACTTTAGTGAATGTAATGAGACTGCTAGTGTACTATACCGTGCGAAGGACAATCCAGTCACTATGGCAATACTCCACTGTTCCACTGAAATCAGAAGTGAGGTGGTTTTCATCAATGTAGCGGAGCAGGTCTCCAACAGAACGTAGCATCACCACCTATTGTTCACACAATGTCACTGCATGTTAAAGACAAAGTGGCTTCCTTCCAGCATGTACAGTAAGTTGGCTTGATAATGGAACACAATTTGACTGTGTTAAATGCAGTGAGCCAACTTCATTGTGAGGATCTCAATAAGCAACACACGGTGGGCAGAATTATTTTCACAATTTACTCTTATCCCATCGGCCCCTATCCTCCCATACCGGCATCTTCAGCAGGAAGTCGTCTTGAGTGAAGCGGTAGCCCAGGTCAGTGCTTGAGGAGGGGCTGGGGGCGGGGCTTATCAAGCTGCTGGGGCGGAGCATAAGGACCAGGTGCAGGTTCCCTGGAAACGAGGTCTGGAAGACAGGAAGCTTTAAGCTTTATGTTGTGTGATGCACAGAGTACTTGGAAATGAGAGAACTGTATATAGTGGAGGTGGATGAGTGGACAGGTGTACAGTACACCAGTACAAGTCAGACTGTCCATCAAACTGCTTGGCAAATTAACTGTGCTGTTTTACAGCCACTCCAGAGCTTCTTTATGTCTACCTAAGCACTGCCACGGCCTCAGCAGACACACACATCAATCTCTTTCAGCCACTTGCTCCTCCAGATTCCATCTTATCCTCTTTAAGCCATCTATCAGACCCATAGCTGCCAACTCAGTGGCTGTGGCAAGGGCTCTATGACAGAGAGATGTTCTGTCCACAAGCAGGATAGACTCTTTAAAGTAGCCTATAGGCCTACATTTACTGCACGTTGTTGTTACATACACTGTCTGTTGCCTGTTCGTGATGCAGAGCGTTTATTTGCGCGGGTCTATAAACGTCTTTCAAATGTATTAATACCATGACCCTCCAAAAGCATCCACATTAATCACATCTCACTAGTCTTCCCTATAGCCCAACCAGGTCATAAGTTCCAAAATATAAATATTAACACAGTTATTGTTACCCTGTTGTATCTATACTAGTCTGTCAAAACATAGCCTATAACATCAACATTGCAATCAAGTAGGCCATCGGACATGTCATGTAATAATATGTAGGCCTATCTCTGTACGTCGGCATCCAAGTCTGTTCACATCCAAGTCTGGTCACGTGGCATGTGAACTGTTAAGTCTTACATCTGTTAATAAAAATAAGTGCAACACTCCTGCACGGTGACGTTTTAGTTATTGTTGGAAGCGTATTTTAATATGCACACTCTGAACATACAAGACTGCAATGGCAAGTCTGCACATTGCAGATGCTGAAACACGCACACGCACGTAAACACACTGTTAACAGACGTTTGTCATTGACTGTCCTGTTACACTGCAGGCATCTGCATTAAATCAAAATGTTTTTAACCGAGCATAAGTTCGTGGAATGTCCGATGCCTGCATATCCCGTGCTTGTGACGCATAGTGTGTCAGATGCTAGCCTCCTGTTTCTTTCCCTCTCTTTGCTGCAGTATCCTCGCCGCCCCGTGTGAATCCTCCCTCCTCCCGGTGCAGCTTACCGCGGCCCGGCGGAGACGGGGAAACCCCCGCAGCGGGTTGGACTCCGCCATAGCTTTCTCCTTCCTTCTCCTCTGCGCTGGCCTGCTGTCAACTCCCCAGTCTTCACCGGGCCCGTTAAGTCTGAATGAACAAGCAGCCGCGCAACGATAGCTCGCTAACTGCAGTGACCGGCCCGGCCGTGCGGACTACACCTCGACGACACTTGTCGTTTGACGTCACGCCAAAAATAAGTTGACTTGCTTTATGTTGGGTAGGCTACTTTTGACTTTTTTTCTAACTGCATTTTAATAAAATAATAGGCTATATGATCAGTTTTTGCATAATCGTTTTTCTTTATACACATTCCATAGCTTATTAGCCGACTTCAATGGTCAGGATAATGCCACATATGTTGATGTATGGCACAAGTGTATGTATGCGTGCCTATAAGAGAGATTTGAGGAATGTTTTATTATATTAAACACCACAAGAGGGCGCTTAAAACTCGAGCGATACCATTTGTTGTCAATAGTATAAACTAACATAGGCTACTAAGTCCACATTAACGTATTACGTGTCATATATTGTCTAAATAAAAACAGCCTCAAAATGTTACTATTAATTAAGAGTTGCTATAAAAAGAGGGCTTTGTTTAAAAAAAAAGGTGTATAATTGTAATATATTTTGAGTTATGCGTGTGATTGGAGTGTTATGAGTTAGAGAGGTTAGTGTCGAGGTACCAAGGGGTTTTTCTTTTCAGTATGGTGTATAGGCCTATAGGCCAAATATATTTGTCTCACATACTGTACATTTAGCTGCTGAAACGTCAGAAAACGTGGAATGACCAAGAGTCATAGTAATATATGTGTACTTGGCCATTTATGTATTTTAGGCAACTCTCAAAGCATACATTTTTCTGTCTATTTTGTCCATCCAAATCCATTATTTTTATATTTATTATTATTTATATCTGCTATATTTAGGGCCAAATGTTTAAAATGTAGATGTGCATATTGAAAGGTTTGCTGTGCAATAGGCCTAGGGCATTAGGTTGCCAAACTCTTTTATAAGGATGTGCATCGACTGAAGGTTAAACTATATGGTTATAGCCTCAGACCTTGGCAAAGTCAGGCCCGGGGGCAAGATGTGGCCCTTTGAGACGTTCTACCTGGCCCGCCCAGTACATAAAACATTTAAATAATAATAATACAACATAAAATTACTCTCTCTGCAGAATGTTTTTTTATTTACTCATATTACTGCTGCATAAAAAAAACATAGTTAAAGTGAACTGTTACGTTTGATTATAAAAAGGGTGTTGCATATAAATAGCCTATACATGCATAAATGCAAGTTAACAAAGTTAGCTATTTTGTGTTTTATTTTTAAATGTTTTAGCATGTTGGTTAAAAAAGTTTTTAAAATAATAATATTCTCTGACATTTTCAGTGGCCCCTATACTGTAATTGTAAATAATTGCCCAATGTTCACCAGAATACTTAAATACATGTAACTATATTCTTTTCACTAGCCTACAAAATGTAAAATGTATTATAACCTACAGTTACTTAGAGTATTTTTTATGAAAGTAGAATTATACTTTACGCTTAGCCAAATAATAATAATATTAATAACAACAATAAAAATGGTGTAGGCCTATTGGGCCTAATGTGTTAAAATATCCAAACAATAACAGTTTTAATACAGCAAGAATTAAAACGTATTGGAGACCTATTAATAAATACGTTTCTAGCCTAGCCTATGAGTCCAGAAAATGTATCTTATCATTTGATGTAGGGCATAGGTGAAATGTAATTCCATTGATAAGATCTCACAGGGAGGAAAACAAGAACACCTTTTCACCCTGCTTTAACGTAGACATATTTTTACATATTAAGGATACAAAATGTCTCAATTTGGGATTGGTTTACTTGGCTGTAATTGCACTTGCACACAAAATAGCCCTATATAAAATCCTATGGGGCAAAAAGCAGCCTATACATTTGTTTATGTCAAGTTTCAATATGCTATTTAATGTTAAATCTTCAGTTTCTCCACTGTGACTACACCAGTCAACAAACATAGTGTAATCGGACAGACTTGTGGTGCCTCCGATGAACCTGTTTAAAATCTGAACTCTAAATCTCAAGATAATAGTTATTAGCTTACTAAGTATAAATAACTACCACATGTGCCCAGACAACACATAGGCCCACTGTGAACTGTGAATATTAATTAATTAACAAGATTGTCCAGACTGAGTTTGGCTACTACTTTAACTAAAAATAGATTGTACTTGTGCTTTCTTTAAGTATGTGGACTAGGCCTGCGTCCATCCCAATGTAACTGTATTTGACCTTTGCCTATTAACACCCACAATGCACTAATTGGATTGATTGCAGACAACGGCTTTTTTTGGATTATGGCCCGGATTGATAAGACCAAGGCAGCTTAACAGATGGAAATACTCCGGCTATATAAACGGATGTCAACAGTTGAAGATCGTACTCACTCACCTCATCTGCTATACAGACAGGGTGCGGGACATTGCTTTCTGAAACCAGGTAGGATATTCTCATGCAAGATGAATGAATGGAAAGATGCATGTATATATAAATGAATGAATAGCCTATCAAAATATGTTTATTTGATCAGGGGAAAACTCAAACTTAAAACTTGAGTTAAACAATGCAGAATTTGCCTGTCTTCAAAAGCATATACAGCCTGCATGAGATCGATATAGCCTATAGATTAGATATAATCGGTAGAGGCTTCAATGAGAAACCCTTCTTAATAACAGCTATAACCTTTAGCTTCATCATATCCGTACTTGGCTGGTAATAATAACATTCACTATTATTTTATAACTTCTTATGTCTGCTTCATGGCATCGGCAGACATTGTAAACTTTATTTTTATGATGGAATCCTTAGTGAACCCTTAATACTCAGTCAATCGATGTATATGCCGTCATAATATGTGTAGATTAATTAATGACACGGGCAGATATCACAGCTTGTCATATTGAGGCTGTGGTTTGAAATGTGTTGCATGCTTAGTCAAATCAGCACCATGGACAGCGAACTTAAATGATAGAATAGGGTCCTGGAATCAGCTCCTTGGATAGCCATACAACACAGTGTTCCACTGGTTTGTTCTTTGATGATCCTAACGAATTACATAAGTAGTTGGTGCAACAGCAGGTGCATTCTGCTAGCCTGGATTTGCCCAACTATGGCTCAAGTTATTTAGCGTGTTTAGCATGTAACGTTTGCACAGCCACCCTGTATGGCAGATCATGGTCATGGTCTGCCTGCTATTGCAGTCTTTGATGGCGTCTTTGAAGTAAAAAAAATACAGATCCTTGATAGCCTAACTGTTCTCATGAGATTTGTTACATCTTGTTTGATTCACATACTGGACTTAATAAGTACAACAAAGGCTAAAATAGCCACTGAATGGGATTCAATGGGAGCCATTTTCCTCTCCATGAATACTTTACTGTAGTTACTGCGGTGGCTTTGGCACTAGAATGGCATGTGAGGTAAATCCAGATTCCACTGTGAGGCTTATTTTTCATCCATTGGATGAGAGTCAGCTAGCAGATGCAGAGATGGGGCTGTCTTATTCTCCATGGTAAGCACTAGCTCAGGAGCACATTGTTGCTCTAATCTCATTATCAAGATTCCTTTTTTCCTAAAGATAAAATGTTTGGGCTTGGCCAACACAAAAAAACTAGAATTTCTATCGGCATTCGGCATTAGATGAGCTATAGTCTACTCTGTATTTCCCTGAACATACCATTTTATGTTGTTGTTTTCTTTGTCAACAGAAACCCTTTGAAGATCTCCCAGACATGGCAAAGTGAGTAACTCTTGAGTATAAAAACATCTCACTTCTCAGTTAAATGTAGTACTTCTATATACAGTATATAAAACTATGAGAGACATCTTACTGGCCATCCTTGGAGCCCTAAAATCCACCCAAGGAGTTATACAGTCATGGAGGCTTATGAAGGTCACACATGAGTTCAAATGTCAGTCAGGTGTCTGTATTTTAGCTGTCTCTCAGAGACCTGGCTGTGTCACACCAGCTCACATGGGTAGACATCTCAATCCAAACAAAGCCTCTCCACACTTAGCTGATCCCTAACCGGATCAGACAAGAGGGATTTCTTGGCCTTCTGTGCCTCACGCAGTTACATCACAATGGTGGGCCCTCTCTAGTCAATTATTTTCACTGGTAAATGCATGCAGAATACCTTTATCCATCTCTTTATAGAATTTGGTCTTGTCTACCTTATACAACTTAAGCGGTCAAAGACAGTCTTCCCAGAGTAATATTAACAGTCACCAACTGCTACTGTATGTTCACACCTATAAAAATTATCAAGCTAGACATTCGAACATAGTAGTTACTGTATGCAACAACTGTACTTTCTGTCAGAGTTTGTGTGTTTGTTGAACATTGTATTCCTTTCCATGGTCACTAAGTTTCTCAAGCATGAAAATAACATTCAATGAAGCCTACAAGTCCTAACAGTGTTTTTTGGCAATGTAGATAATAATAATAATAATAATAATAATAATAATAATAATAAAAATAATAATGGCAAGATACTCCAACTACAAAAGCAAATTATTCTGTTGGCAGAGTTTACAAGAAGACCAGTAGAGGTGGAGCAGTAAGTGTATACTTTACCCTTATTATTTTTATAAAATATTATAAATATATAAATATAAATATATTTATTACATTCTTCTTGGTTTTTATATATAGCTGCTAAAGATATATATGTATTTTAATTGTGCAGAATCCAACATACTTTGGACATGTATAGTTTTTTAATTAAAAACCTTCTCTTCTACAGTTGACTCTCTTTTTGGGACAGAGAGACTTTGTTGACCACGCTGACCACGTGGATGTTGTTGGTGAGTGTGTGTGTGTGTGTGTGTGTGTGTGTGTGTGTGTGTGTGTGTGCGTGTGTGTGTGTGTGTGTGTGATTTATGCCTTAAGGCATGATTGGCCTTATAAAAGTGTTTGCTAAATGCTGTAAATGTAAATACTATATGTATACAGACGGTGTTGTAAAGCTGGACCCAACAGAGTTTGGAGACAAAAAAGGTAGTATTTCCCTGGTCATGATCATTATTCTGCAGATCCTCATTGTTTGTCACACAACCTCAAATCTCCACCATCTCCACTTTCCTTCTTGGCAGTGTGGGTGCAGCTGTTGTGTGCTTTCCGGTATGGTAACGAAGACCTGGATGTGGTTGGCCTAATATATAAGAAGGAAATCTGGTACCAGCAAGAGCAGCTCTACCCAGCATGCCACAAGCCCACTTTATCTCCCATGCACGAAACCCTGTTGAAGAAGGCTGGAGACAATGCATTCCCCTTCTCTTTCACTGTATGGCTATACGTATTGCACAGTATGACATCTGTGACAGTAATTGATGTAACACTAAGTATGAAGTTGCTATGTCGTAAACAT
>JAODLL010070121.1:0-16796 GCA_026546735.1 Forbesichthys agassizii | reverse complement strand
AGGAGGCCTCGGGGAAGACCCAGGACTAGGTGGAGATATTATATCTCCACACTGGCCTGGGAACGCCTCGGGATCCCTCAGTCAGAGATTTCCAATGTGGCTCGGGAAAGGGAGGTTTGGGGTCCCCTGCTGGACTTGCTGCCCCCCGACCCGACTCTGGATAAGCGGATGAAGATGGATGGATGGATGGAGGTATAGTATAGTCTATACCTCCAGTACCTAGTATAGTCATGCTTTGTAGCATGAAGGCTTACATAACGGTTTGGCAGTCATTGGGAATATAATAATCACCTGTTAGCATCCCATGCTAATTCGGGGAGCTAATTCAAATAGGACCTCTGCCATTGTAGCCCAAGTCAGCATGCCTAGCATTTATATACCCACCCTTGATTTGTTGTTCCAAAATATTATATTAAAGTACTACTACTACTACTACTAATAATAATAATAATTTTTATTATAATAAAAATAACTACTAGGAACCTTTAAACTGTTAGGGTTAGTTAGGTAAGTACAGTGGACAGAAGTTATAATGTGTGAAGACCCATGGAACAATAGCCAGTGACACTTGTGCAGCACACATGGGTGTGCATGTCCGTGACTGACCTCTAGCTGTGATTTTTGCACGGTGATCTGACTGTACACACGGGAGCCCTCATCTCCACACACAGACTTCAGCTCTTCCTTGTTGAGGGAGAAGAGCTGTGCCCCAGTGAGAATGCCCAGAAGATCTATTGTCCTACAGTACAAATACACAGGACCAGAAGTCCACCAAAACATTAATGACACTTACTTTTTCACCATAGTAGAAATAAAAAGATGGATCATATTATTATTATATAATTACAGACACAAAACAATGAGAGGAAGACCAATGAATAAATACAAAGACAACATACAAAACAATTGTTCAGGCACTACTTGAAGTAACCACAAGGTGGTGTGATTCACAGAAATCGCTCAAGACGTTCTTGTAAACTTACGATTTGGAGAATCCTTTTGCATTGAGCCAGGTAGTGACCTGCTTCTGGTCTGACTCAAAGGTCAGTGGCACATTGCTGGTGTGCTTCACCTGGTAGTTTCTGGCAGGAGGCTGCATTTTGTTAGTAGTGATTCTCTTCAACAACTCATCGTTGACCTCGTCCATCTGGTGAGATAAAGCTACAATAGAAACATATTAGAAGTAAGTGCAAACAATGTACTTAAAGGGCTATGCTATGTACATGTACAATACTTCATCCATACAAAAAACAAATAAACATAAAAACATCTCTCTTTAAAGGAGGAATGATCTTTTAGCTATAATTTAATTTGAATTGTATTTCAATATGAATCAAAGACCCTTGATTGGAGGGACTAGTGTGCATGCACACATTCACACGTGTGTTTCTTAAATACACACCCCTTCAACTCATATTTGTAGACCATAGACTAGTGTATGGTCTAATTTCACCCACCTTTGTCTTTGTGTTTCCCCATGTTAAAGCTCTCTCCTGGGCTTACAGGACTAGATGGAGATGCTCCCCTGTAGTGTTGCCCGGGCTGCACACACACACGCACACACACACACACTACTAAAACACTGGTTTGCCTGTGGCATGAAGGTGAGCACGGGTGTGCCGCTTCAGGAATGTGTGTATGCAGCGGGGGGAGTGATCATAATTGGCCTCTAAAGGCAAAGTGCTCCAAATTCAAAAGGGTTCTGGGCAAAGTGACCTTGACACACGGATGACTGGCCAGAGTACTCTACCGTAGGAACAACTCTTTAAAGGGTTAGCCTCATTGCTCGTATGTAAGCTGTAAGCAATTATTTTGATGGTTGGACATTATGTTAATGCTGTACGTAATGTATGTTGTGAAGTGTAGGACTAGGCAAACAGACTGTTGTTTGCTCACCAGGCTGGTGCATGACTGATTCAGCTATTGACCAAATGTACTTGGTCAAAATACTAAATGATGTGTGTGTAAATGTACATGGGATTCAAGGGGAGGCTAACCACACCAATAAACTTCTGAAAGAAGCAGTTGTTGAACTTTGTCCAACATGGCCGTCCCAACAAACAACTCATGTTCCCATGGGTCACCTGGGGGTAGAAGACCTCGGACATGCCAGCAGGATCCTCCAGCTTCACCACGTCCAGCAAGTTGTACGGGACGTAGCCTGCCTGACCACTGCGGTTCCTTAGCTTCCACCACTGTTTGTCATCCTCTATCACCTGCAATGCACGTATTTACTCAGCTGTTCTGGACATAATACTGTCTTATGCTAGTGTTATATCATTTTTGGCAGCAGAAGTACAAATGATCGTGTTTAAGTCTTATGATAATAAAACGTCTGAGCTCAAGTCACTCGCAGACACGTAACTGCTATAGAGGGTCTGGGGCAACGCGGATGCTTGAATCAATCAAACGTGTCATCATTGTTACTACAGTACCTCCAAGACTTCATCCTGCAGTACTGATAGCTCATTGGCATTCCGGGCTACAAAGTGGTAGCGAATCTTGGCATATTTGCGGGGCGCAGGCATTCCACTGAAAGACCTGCAGAAGCAAAGGATACACGTTGTACGGTATGTAGTACAGTACACCGATAACATTGATGTGTGATTGACAATACGAGCAGTTCAGATGTACGCTCAGCATCATGTAACTTAACATACCCATTTGATGAACTTGAGGAATTATTTCCATAAAACTGCAAATACAAAGAAATGTAAAACAACACACTACATATCATCATCATATCCTTATTTATTAGGCTTGCGTCATACTGTACGCTAACCTCTCTGTGTAAAGGCTACATCCAAAGACCATTTGAGAGAATAAACATATAAACATAAGCTCTACCTCAACAGCTGATGGTGTCCTGTAGCTCGAACCACTGGGGGACAGGGGTGGACCTCCTGCCGATCCCGATGGCCCTGACAATCCCGATGGTCCTGACGGCCCTTCCGTCTCCCATGGTGACATTCTGAAGAACTCTGCTGGAGGCTCCCAACCATTACGGAACTTGGGGTAGTAAGTAGGGGCACACTGGTCACGGGGCCAGTCTGCTCTGCAGAGGCACAAACAACAAGGATGTTTAGTTAAATTACCTCTTTATCCAGTTGCTTTCTCTGTAGGAATCTGTAGGGGCTGGACTACCCCACTTTTCACATCTGTCCAACATGCTGTTACAGTAGCCCATAGGTGTGAAGTCCTCCTGACCTGACTGTCAGTCATCTAAAAATATCCTCCCACTTCCAGTCAGAGATCGGAAATCTCGGGAATGTAATATATTAATTGTATTAGGTTAGAGCAGCCTGAAGGGAATAAATGTCCAAAGTGGCCTGTTAGAAATATATAGGGCCTTTAGTGTGTATGCTCCTCTAAAGACAACGGTTTAAGGTTATCTTCATTATCTCCAAGGGGATATTTGTGTGGGGCAAAAAGACGTATCCTGTATGATGTACAGGTCTGCATTGGGTTTGGGTTTGGGATCCCGCGAGACACAAAAATCGCAGGGGCGGTCGGTTTTAACTTACTACTACTACTACTTTAACTTACTACTTAGCTACGGGAAGGAGTGGGTCAAAAAATATACAGTGAGGAAAAAAAGTATTTGATCCCCTGCTGATTTTGTACGTTTGCCCACTAACAAAGAAATGATCAGTCTATAATTTTATTGGTAGGTTTATTTGAACAGTGAGAGATAGAATAACAACAAAACAATCCAGAAAAACGCATGTCAAAAATGTTATAAATTGATTTGCATTTTAATGAGGGAAATAAGTATTTGACCCCTTCTCAATCAGAAAGATTTCTGGCTCCCAGGTGTCTTTTAAACAGATAACGAGCTGAGATTAGGAGCACTCCCTTTAAGAGTGTGCTCATCTTGTTACCTGTATAAAAGACACCTGTCCACAAAAGCAATCAATCAGATTCCAAACTGTCCACCATGACCAAGACCAAAGAGCTCTGCAAGGATGTCAGGGACAAGATTGTAGACCTACACAAGGCTGGAATGGGCTACAAAACCATTACCAAGCAGCTTGGTTAGAAAGTGACAAAAGTTGGTGCGATTATTCGCAAATGGAAGAAACACAAAATAACTGTAACTCCCTCGGCCTGGGGCTCCATGCAAGATCTCACCACGTGGAGTTGCAGTGATCATGAGAACAGTGAGGAATCAGTCCAGGACTACACAGGAGGATCTTGTCAATGATCTCAAGGCAGCTGGGACCATAGTCACCAAGAAAACAATTGGTAACACACTACGCCGTGAAGGATTGAAATCCTGCAGCGCCCGCAAGGTCCCCTTGCTCAAGAAAGCACATATACATGCCTGTCTGAAGTTTGCCAATGAACATCTGAATGATTCAGAGGACAACTGGGTGAAAGTGTTGTGGTCAGATGAGACCAAAATGGAGCTCTTTGGCATCAACTCAACTCGCCGTGTTTGGAGGAGGAGGAATGCTGCCTATGACCCCAAGAACACCATCCCCACCGCCAAACATGGAGGTGGAAACATTATGCTTTGGGGGTGTTTTTCTGCTAAGGGGACAGGACAACTTCCCCGCATAAAAGGGACGATGGACGGGGCCATGTACCGTCAAATCTTGGGTGAGAACCGCCTTCCCTCAGCCAGGGCATTGACAATGGGTCGTGGATGGGTATTCCAGCATGACAATGACCCAAAACACACAGCCAAGGCCACAAAGTAGTGGCTCGAAAAGAAGCACATTAAGGTCCTGGAGTGGCCTAGCCAGTCTCCAGACCTTAATCCCATAGAAAATCTGTGGTCGGAGCTGAAGGTTGGAGTTGCCAAACGTCAGCCTCCAAACCTTAATGACTTGGAGAAGATCTGCCAAGAGGAGTGGGACAAGATCCCTCCTGAGATGTGTGCAAACCTGGTGGCCAAATACAAGAAACGTCTGACCTCTGTGATACCAACAAGGGTTTTGCCACCAAGTACTGTCATGTTTTGCAGAGGGGTCAAATACTTATTTCCCTCATTAAAATGCAAATCAATTTATAACATTTTTGACACGCGTTTTTCTGGATTGTTTTGTTGTTATTCTGTCTCTCACTGTTCAAATAAACCTATATTCAAATTATAGACTGATAATTTCTTTGTTAGTGGGCAAATGTACAAAATCAGCAGGGGATCAAATACTTTTTTTCCTCACTGTATACCGTGGGTCTCCAAATGTATCTAGCGCTAACAAGAAGGATGGCATCTCCCGTTCTCCTGGGTCAAAGTAAGCACTTCTTTAAAGATAAAGCACTTCCACCTATACTGTTGACAGTACATACTAAATGAGGTACTACTGAGAAATGTGTCAAACTTTGTTGTAGAGACATTGGGCCGCATTCATTTTTTGCTGGAACGGCTTTGCCACTATCTCTACGAGCTGTGACAGGATGTTTGCGGATGCGGGCGGTAATGGTCAGAAATTCAACAGGAGGGGAATGAAGGAAAGTCCCACGCAGGGCTTTAGGACCAAAATGGCTGTCCATTATTCATGTACCTCGGTCTGGTCCATCCGTCGCCCAGCAGCTCAAAGATGGTCATCTCTTTAGGAGTCAGATGCCCCCTGAGGAAGTCTACTGCGTCCCTGGAGAGGTGTGGGGCGATGATGGAGCGTGGCAGTTCTGGACTGCCACAGTTCTGCAGCACCTGTAGATGTGGCAAACAGGGCCAACGTCAGTGTTGTAAATGTGCACGTGCTTCACAAGAGCAAAAGCTCAAAGTTCACTCCACACAGATTAAAATAAACACATGCTAACAGTACACAATTTAGCTCACGTCCCGGTTCATGGTTAATGTCTTACGTTTACTTTTGTGTGTCTTTTTTAATTATCTTCGCTTCGATAAACGCACACATTCATGCACAACAGTGCCACACCTTCCGACCAGGACCTATTTGTTTAGTACACACAAATGGAGTGCATACATGAATATATATGCACAGTATATACTGTATACTGTGGAAAATAAAGCAGCAGCTAGTGACAGCACAGTGCTTTGATCCAGCAGTAACCAGGTGTGGCTGATATTTTGGCATTATGTAAGTGCGTTCCTGCACCTGCTCTGGAGCTAAAAACCCATTGCATCAATGAGGTGAGGGTACAAAGGTTAAGTCAATGGGTGTGGTGCCAGCTATAACAATAGTATGAAGGTTTTTTAATGGTGGCACAACAAATGATAAAATAGGCAATGTCAATAGAATCATTTAATGTGTTTATTTCTGTTAAATAATAGCTCAAATGCAGTGGTAAAAGAGCTGGTAATCTATGTTCTATAACATTGAATATGTTTATTGATAATGGAGAAGTTGTTTGGTTAGACTGGGAATGTTGTTGACATTATTCAGAAGAGCTATTCAGAAAAGTAAAATCACACGATGGCACATACTCTTGGTATATTTACAACATATTAACAGTGTGTTTGCCATTAAACACACTTAACTCCATGATTTATAGCGTACCAGATCCAAAGGTCCAAAGAGAAAATGAACCAGTTCAGCCGCACTAGGATTCTGGATGTGTTTCTTCAGTTTGGCCTGCAGAGGGCGCAGGGGGGAGACAAAGTAAGAAAGGCAGTGGAAACAGCTGTGATAGTGAAGCCAGGTTTAGCTGCTGTGATATCTCACCAAGAGGTTGAAGGCCAGCTTCAGTTTCTGCAGGCTATCAATGAACTCTCCTTCAGAGGGGGGCTTGGCTCGCAGGGTCAGCATTCCCTCTGCGTGCGTGCGCACGCACACACACACACACACACACACACACACACACACACACACAGCAGACACACAACAATGACCACACACAGCCTCCTTTGTTTAGAAGCCACGGCTAACAGATCAGGTAAAAGTTCACAAGATTGCTCTTTTCAGTCAAGCTGCAAAGTCACTATTTACAACAACATAATACTGCCACGTCAGAAAGAAAGAAAGAAAGAAAGAAAGAAAGAAAGAAAGAAAGAAAGAAAAAGAATACGGATCAGTATCACATTATAATGTGAAAAGTTTAACATTAAAACATGAAAATGTTATATCACATTATAATGTAAAAATATTGTATTGTATTATTATACTGATACTGATCTGTTTTTATTTCTGTCATGGCAGCAATATGTCTCCATAACTAATCATTTGAGAATTTAATGCAATCAAAGATGATTTTTTATTGCTCTGTTTTGTGAGGCTAGGAAATGAGCTGCTAATGAGGATATGCAGGCTTGCATCTTGACCGTGAGTGGAAACCACCGAGGCCTGCGAGGTGTCCAAAGCTCACATCACTGGGACAGACAGGAGGCCAGCGGGGAAAGACGGACGGGCCGTGCTGGACAATATAGACATATTGCCGCTGTGCTTGGTATGCCACCGCAGAAGAAGAAAGGGACACAGACCTGCTGGTCCTTTCTTCTTGTTCTTCTTACTCTTGTTGCGCTGGTTGAGCTGCGTGAAGGCCTCTGCTGCCTTCTGCAACCGCGCCACGAAGATCTCAATGTCGTCTAGGGCGCAGTTGAGGATTTGCTGGGGTGGGGTGTGGAGGGAGACAGAGTCATGTTAGTTGGGTGAGCGCAGCGAGGCTGGGCTGCTGTTAGCGGAGCTGTGTTAGGAGCCTCTGTCCATCAGATGCATCTCTTGTGCTGGCAGGGTTCCAGACTGCTTGTCTCCAGTGTTTACTGTTTACAAAACACGTCGCCTAGCACGTTTGCCTTACTTCTATGTCAACAGTAATGTGGTTCCAAAACCTAAGTGGAGTCAGTGATCGTAGGTTAATACACCTCATGTCAAATTCATCTGCTCAGGGTCTGCTAGTGTGTCTACGCAGCAGAACGCACAACGCCTTCCAAGCCATGGCAATGTGTGTGTAATGTGTGGGGGCGGAGCCTCTAAGGAAGCACTGTATGGTATTGAAGGAAGGGGTGTTGTGTGGGGGCGGAGCCTCTAAGTAAGCACTGTATGGTATTGAAGGAAGGGGTGTTGTGTGGGGGCGGAGCCTCTGAGGGAGCACCGTTTGGTATTGAAGGAAGGGATGTTGTGTGGGGGCGGAGCCTCCTAGGGAGCACCAAAGGAAGGGGTGTTGTGTGGGGGTGGAGCCTCTGAAGGGAGAGGTGTTTATGTTTTTATCAAGTTCAAATATCAACAGTATTTCTCCAGCATCCCTGACACCACCTTTAACTTTAAAAAGGGTAGCTAAAATGACGAAAATAAACTCTGTCCTGGCATCGACAGCCATTCTTGACATGGACATTGACATAAATTACATCCAAATTACATTATTGTTGACAGTATAGATATCGTACTGTATGACCCTTCTCAATTTTAATTGGAAGACCATGGAGAAGTGACATTGACGAACACAGCCCTGTTTTCAACTGAAGGCATTGGGAACGCAGCGGGAATATAAAATAGAAAATAGACACTGCAAGTGCAAAGGGACGCATTTGGTGGACGCTGCCTTAAGGAGTTCTGCTCACAAGCTAGGGGGCGACACTCACCACGTCCTTCTCGATGCGCTGCGCCAGCACTTCATGGGACTCAGTGTCGTTCTGTCCTGGGCCTCGTTTGTCAACATCTACAGTGACACACACGGGGCAGAAGAAGAAGCATTAGAATAGGCAGCTTCACATCAAGCTCGCTGACATTAACTTGTGTTGGCTCAAATATAATCTCCCGGTCTATCTCGTGGTTGTGATAGTTGTCGCCACCTGCCAGTGCGCGTACGCGTATACGTGCAGTATTGCTCTTACTGTGCACGTTGCTGGCGGCCACTCGTCCCTTAGCAGGGGCCTTGGGGGCGGAGGGAGGAATAATACTCTCCCTTTGTCTCTTCATCTTCTCTTGGTTCACCCTGAGGGGTGACACACAGCACAGCACCGATGTCAACAGCTTAAAAACACACCCCAAGAAGCCCAGGCCTCTTCCTGTGTGTGTATTTGGATGCATGTTTGTGTACTGGGTGTGTGAACATACGTCTCTGCGTATGTGGATATTAAAACACAATTGGAGCCTTACTTTAGCGTCTGCGGCCTCATTTTCTTTCCATCCTTGTTGTCCCCAAGAGCACTGTCTATGTCAGCGTAGACCATCTCAGCCTAGAGCGACAACGCATGCAACTGTGTTATGGGTTACATGTGCTGTGATAATTTGTACTGTAATCGTTTAGCCCCTATGCTTAGTGTTTTCAATCTTCTGCTCTAGCACCCATTGCATCCTAACCTTCCTGGAGGGGCTGATTTCTCCCTCTGTGGTCCCAAGGTTTCTTTCTTGTAACTTTTTTATCCGTGTTTTTACAGAATGTGACGAAGAATAATTAGTTTTCATGTGAAATGTGGGCCTGTGCAGCCTTTTGAAAGACTATTGTGATTTAGGGCTATATAAATAAACTTGACATGTTTTATCTTAAAATCTTTTTGTCTTTTTATGGGAGATAATAGTCGAAGTTCAGCAACACAGGTAATGTATTGGCATATCTGGCCCACAGATAACCCACAGAGTTGAGATATGAAGGTCTTATGTCAGCAGAAACCTGGTACTGTGCCAAAGACAAATAATACTTTATATAACCTGAAATAACTTTAATTCGGTTTGACCCTGTACTTATGAGGCAGCCTTTAAGATGGCTAAATAATTTCCTCTAAGATATTTTATACTGTAGCTAGTCATCAAAGGTTATCCGACCTAGGCAGCTATAAAATGATATTGCTCTAGTGAGATATTTTAGTGCAGGCTTGCATATTCAGACGTCCCCCAGTCAGACCACCACCACCACCACTATAACAGCAAACAATCATTAACACTGTAGGCTTCTAGTCTGAAGCAGAAACACTGCCGCCTTTAGCATGCACGGAGAATCGGACACACCTCCACCTCGTCGCAATGGAAGAAGTGGATGTCCGGTCTGTGCTGCTCATTGTCCTGACACACCAGCAGCAGAACAGAGGGATACCTTGTCTGGTTTAGCACCGTCTGGCAATGGTGGATTGTGGGTAAGGGAAAGTTCTCCAGCTCTTCCTACAAAAACACAATGTTTGCTTGTTTATAATC
The DNA here is from genome assembly GCA_026546735.1 of Forbesichthys agassizii. Classification (NCBI taxonomy): domain Eukaryota; kingdom Metazoa; phylum Chordata; class Actinopteri; order Percopsiformes; family Amblyopsidae; genus Forbesichthys; species Forbesichthys agassizii. The sequence goes on along the minus strand of JAODLL010070121.1, from coordinate 6,759 downwards.
AGGCTTGAGAATTAAGGAAAACATTTTCATATTTTTCATGAACCATTTCATGTGGGTGTTTAAAAATTCAGAAGAAAGGTGAGCGCGACATAAAGCAATAAAGCCTTGATGAACTTTTATATTGCCTTGCCTTTATTGCGGCTGTATAATGTTACACAACGCGGAAAAGCTGGAATGCACAGCTTTGCAACCACAACCCCAGATACAATAATGTAGGGCAGAAAAGACACGTCATACAAACACCACTAAAATTCAAAGATGAAATAACAGGTCCTAAACATTATGTCCCCCAGCCATGCACAAGGTAGTGCAGTAAATGAGTTAAATCAGCTGGTTTAGCACGTTTTAATCTTTCAATTCCTGATGCAGTGTTCTTCGTTATGCTAGATAATAACGACTGAAAGTGTTGAGCGTACCTGTGTGTCACAGTCCAGCAGGCTGACAGCGTTGTTGCTGACCTTCAGGAGCATCTCCTGTGTCCAGATCTTATCTTTGGAGTCCAACAACATCAGCTTCTTGATAGCATCGTCCACAGTTGCTATGGACTCTGTCTTGTCCATCATGAAGGTGGACAGATGCTGCGGAAAGTACAGCGGGGGGGGGGTTGTTTAAGGACACACACATACAGTGCAGCAAGCCAATATCAATCCGCAGCCCTGTGGAACAAGAGATAGATTCTGCTGTATTTAGCTTCACCATCAGCTCTTAGTAAACACGTGTCTTCTGTAATGTACTTTACTCCCTTCATTCATCATCATTTGATATAAATGTTTGAAAACCTGCTTTTATGTAGCATATTTGCCTCCCGTGTGATAAAAACACTTTAAAAAACGTTTTAAAGAGAAACATTTCAGGAGTGGAGTTGCATTGTATTGTGTTTGGATTCTTAACACACGTGCACGTGCAGGTACATGCACACACTGTACAGTACATGCACATGCCCCTATTTTTCCACACTGCATGTGCCTGCATGATGTCATACTGAGGTATCAAGTTTAATAGCATTATATCTGGTGCTATCTGAGCAATATATATATGCTGCAAAAACATGTATACGGTTTATAGTTAATACTACACACACACACACACACACAGGGCATGAACACAGGGTTCATGCCCTGTGAGGCGGGGCAATCAATTTGACTGGCTTACACTTTACAGTGATGTGAATTAATGCCCTGCTATGACTTGGCACTTACTGTACGTGACCGCTGCATGGGTGTGTGTGTGTGTGCACTGCCGACGTGGCGATTATCAGAGATTATGAATATCTGATAATGGTGAAGCATTTAATGAAATCCAATGAAATGCCCCAGTGCATAGTTCAACACATGCCCAGCCGCTCCCTATAAAGTTCACAATGTTGCAAATGTCACAAACCAGCTGTAATCTTAAGTGACATGCTACCAGGCAGATATCAGTAAGAATAAGTGTTTATTTTGAATTTTGTTATCATTTATGCAAATAATGATTTATTAAACTCAACACAAAACAAGAACAAAGACTATCTACTGTATGCTACTACAGCTGGGGTATTTGAATATGTTAAACAGCATGGCCAAATACTGCTACTGTACACACAGCAGAAACATCAATGCAGGTAAATGTTAGAGAGAAGTAGAACTGCAGCTGTTTTACCTCAACATGATACTGTGACGTCTCGTGCATGATCACATTGGAGTTGGAATATTTCTTCCTCTGTTCTGTTGGTTAGGAAACAAACACGTTCTGTTAAGACGCCACAGCCCTGGTCCCATCTGTGTTTACGTACACAGACACTGTAAATAAAGTAGTAGCATGAAGCCCGTTCACATCTATAATGGGAAGGTAGACAAGGAAGTGATGACGATGTTTCTCAACGCGAGTAACACGTAACACTGTGCGCCCTAAATATTGTACTGTAAACTATGTACCACACACACACATTTTATTATTTCTAGTTATCTACAGCATATATATATACAATTAGAAATAATATAACAGGCTAGCCCTATAAATTATAGTATTTTCTCTGTGCTTTTATTACCTTGACAATTGACAAATGAACCAATTAGAGGTAGAGATTTATCGCAGGGTCAAAGTCAGGGATAACAATTCCCAGCAACACTTCCTTATTAATGTTACCATATTATGATTGCTCATCTGAGAAAGGTCTGGTCTTAATATAACATTGACAAAAACATACTGTGCTGACTAGTAATACTTAAATAGATAAATAATCAATAAATAGTAATAGTTAATAAAATTATGAAATGAATTAACAACATGTAGTACTGTACAGTAACTAATGTAAAATACTGTATACAGTAATGTACTGGTAGTGGGGTGGGTGGGGTTAAAACCTAGAATATGCAATACTGACACCAATACTGAAAACTAAATAGTGTTACCAGGGAGAAAGTCAGGTTAGTGGTAAGGGTGGTAAACACCCAGCCAAAAGGTAAACTATAGTATAGAAATGTTGCAGTGGTTCACTGACCTATTCTCCAGGCAAACAATTTGCCGGTAACAAGTGCGGTTAAACGAGAGCTTGTTCTAGTCAGGTTGATGTACGGCTCTCATATCAAGCCTCTCTCTCCTTCAGCCAATAGAGTTAACATAATAATGCCAATTTAAATAGAATGTTGTATGCTGAATGAACACATGTACTTTGCCCTAACTTTAGTGTCTTAAGCATAAAGGTAAAATACAGTTTTTTCTTTTTAGAAACCCATGGTTATTTCATTTTTAACTAACCCAAGTATTCAGTATAAGTGAAGGCCAACAATCGAAAACAATTAACTCTAAAGCAGGCTGTAAATCTACAGCAACTGCTTTGTAGCTGCGGTCGTTTTCTGCTAACATAAACACGGTTAGCAAATTGTGACGCAAACGGGTCTACTTTCCTGTTCTTCCATTTCCGCTTCACTGATCCCTTCCTGCCCAGTTCCCCCACAGGTGAAACACAAGCGCCAGGTGTCTCTGTGAAAGGTGAGCTCTTCCCATGTCTTATTAATGACTGACATTTATGCCAATCAATTCACAGTGTTGCAACAGCTCGCAATGAGAAGCACTTAGCAGGCAGATGGGCAGATCCACAGGACTCTCTAGAGTCAGTGATCAGTGAGAAACATGGCTACCTGGCAGAGCAACCACACAATACACAGCCAAGCTCAATCAGACGATGAAAACGTTACGCATTCATAGGACAGTAGTGGAACGGTGGGTAGAGATCAGGTGACCACAGAGTGGTGGTTTGAATCCCCTGGCCCCCTGGCAAAGTGTCCCTGAACAAGACGCTTAACCCTAATTGCTCCAAGTGGTTGGATGATGCCTTGCAAGGCTTGCACATTAGTGTATGAATGTGTGTGTGTGTGTGTGCACAATGCCTTGAGTGGATTGTAGCTTAGAAAAGCAGTATACACTGTAAATGCAGTTCAGATCATTATCCTCTCTGAACCTCTCCACATCAAACAAACATGGGCTTATTTATAACTAAACCAGTATCAACTTTATCAAAGATTGTGTTATTTACAAAGATAATTTAATAATGTAATATAATAATAATAATAATAATAATAATAATAATAATAATAATAATAATAATAATTACATTTTTAATAGCTTTTTCTGTTAGATATCTGGTGCTAATAAGTCAAACGATAGGTAAGTGGCCCCTGAACAGCTGCCGCAGTACACTGTTGATATCTGCTTTAAGGAAGGAGCAGAGCGATGTGAGCCTATTAGAGCTGCAGGTGTAGAGGGGAATGAACGCTCCCTCCGTTCATGTGTGGGAGGGGCATACACCTTGTTCGTAATGCTGGTTTCAACCACACAGGGAATAATGGACTCAAATTGAGGAGTGTCCCTTTAAAGTATAACTGAATGCGATATTAGTTAAGGTCAGATAAGGCGAGCAAAGCCTTTCTGATTAGACTATGTGTTGTTTACACTTACACTACATACCTGCAGGGTATGTACGTTGTGCTAGTGTCCATGCAGATCTAGCTATATGTCACCACACGTCTAATGCAACTGTTGAACAAAACCACTGAGAAGTCACAAATATACAATCAACAAAATTATTCACATTTTGCTGCTGGTTAAGAAAGAGCTGTTGGATGCTGGACATTGTTTTACTAAGTAATCAAACTACTGAATATTATACTAATCAGCTAAAAAACGACTTCAATGGAGAGGGACAAGAACAGGTAAATATAGTACATTGTCTTAGACAATACAGTATTTCAGCTTCAAGCTCAGTTGTACATTAGATTTGTTTTACCTGAAAGAGAAACTAAACTAATCAAAGTTGGTCCAATGTTCAATGGGCAAGTGCTGCTGTTTGTGATCCCAACTGTTCCACTGTGATTTCCTCCACTCGCCTGGCCCATGCTAGATTTGCATTGCCTGCCTATGGCACAGCTTTGTAAGGAGGATACAGTTTTGCATGTGGTAAGTTAATCAGGTGTTGGTTTAGCCTGGACCTCTACCTGCTGATTTGATGTGAAGAGTGAGCAGTGAGATTGGCTTGTCTGATATGGGGGTGTGTAATGCGTTCCTTACACAGCTACAATATACCGTTTATACAGTGCTAGGTGGCCAGGAATATACATGGAGCCGTTGTATCCAGAAAAAACAACACAAAACACTATATCGTGATACTGTGATTTCCTAACCATAAATAAGGTTTATGCCCAATCACCAACCCCAGTGAGACCAAGATGTAATATCCCTGCCAAGCCTGCTGGGACACAGTAAACCATCTGCCATGCAGGACAGGAGCCAGTGAAAATAGCTGTGTGTTTCATCATGCAAGCAGCAGGACATTTCAAATGGCTGACAGAACTAGGCTTAGGTATATGTCTTACATGACATGCACTACTGTTGACGTCAATGTGAAATACATTAATGTCTAGTTTTTGCTTTCCAGGTGTTTCTTGAAGGAATCTATAAAAAGTCACTATGGCTAGTTTCACTTATAATAAATAATAAGTATGATCATAATGATCATAATGATCATAATAATTATAACTTCCAGTAAAAGTGATGATAGCGATTCTGAAAAGTATCCATTCATAAAGATGGCATTAAGAATAAAAGACGCACATATTGCAAATAATCATAAGTGGCCCGGTCAGGCACTTGCCATAACAGCACATGTGGCTCCTATATACAAACCTAATGAAGACCAAAAGCCTGGCATTAATACATTGCTTCAGACACCAGTAGACATCACAGACACTACATCCACCTATATAACGTCCACAGTGAATCCCCAAAGCATATTATGTCATCTTCAATGTGTCTAAATGTGTAGCAATGTATCACAGCGGTACTGTATGTGTGGGATGTGCTGCACAAGGAGTCTTTATGCCATAGCATGGAAGGTGGCTCTAGCAGGGACCAGTGACTTGCATGACGGCATAGGGAGCTTCAGGGGTGAGGCAGAAGCACGCCTTACTCCTTACTTTCCCTTTCAATGCCTCCTTTATTCACCTGTAAAGCACGGGCACCTCCACCCTGTTCCGACCACATACTTAAAACAGGCACACCCTAAACTACACGCTCTGCTAATGTAACGCAGCATATTTTGCTCTCCCTAACACACCCTGTCCTGAACACTTACTGCATCGCATGTAACAGCTAAAATAGACATATGTAACAGAGCATAACCCTGTTACTGAGATTCAGCATTCAGATTATTCACATTGCTGTTTTAATACAAGTCAATTGAAATGATCCCCCCTTGGCAACGCAACACAAACAGCCATACGGTAGTAACAAAAGCTTACATCAAATTTCTGCATGTGCGTGCGTGTCCATTTGGGAATGTAAACACAAGATTCACATGCACAGATGCCAGCTGACTGTGTATGCCTGTCACACAGCCGCCAGCCGCACGCCCATGTTTCCTTCAGCAGCCCAACCCCATGGCGTGTTTTTCAGGGTCATACAAATGCAGATGCACCAGCCTGTCTGTCTGTTTGTCTGTCTGTTTGTTTGAGCAGGACAGGACCGTGCCCAACCCCCCTAGCAAGGACCTTGTACCCCCCACCGCACCATCCCCCGCTCTTATCACTGGGTTCTGGGAAGGACATTATGACCGGCCTGGTTGAGCAGCTAACATATCTCACAGACAATCATAACAGTGACAGTGCTGGACTTCCTGTCAAGCTCATTTACCAGGCAAACGGGCTATCGTTACGGCGATGACGATTTGACTTCATACTGATGCGATGGGGTTGGGGGGGGGTTAAGACAATTTACAATAATCATTTTAAGTAACCACCACAATATAGGCTATTAACAATTTATTGTCTAATTATGTTACATGCTACAGATATGCGTTATGAAGATGTTACTGTGAAAAATCAAGATGAGCAAAATGAGCCCAATAGTTATGAGTTATAGTGGCATAAACACTCACCGTAAAGGGCTTTGGCGCTTAGCTTGCTGTCAGATCTGGACACCCCACTGCAATTAAAGGGAGAGGCCGCAGGGTTACGCTGTCTGCCCTTCATGTCGTTGCTGTTGTTGTTGTTGTTGTTTTCACCGCCACTAAACCCACAGCACAACTACGGCACAGCCACCCCTCACTAAGGGTACGTGTACTGCAAAGGTGTGAGAAACAAGTGCCCCTACAGATTGACCAGTGCTGGAGGAGATTATGCCTACATGGGATTCAGAGCATATGGACCAGCCCGAGAGAGAGAGAGAGAGAGAGAGAGAGAGAGAGAGAGAGAGAGAGAGAGAGAGAGAGAGAGAGAGAGAGAGAGA
>JAODLL010070110.1:0-13917 GCA_026546735.1 Forbesichthys agassizii | reverse complement strand
TTTTTTGCCCCCCCCCCCCCCCCCCCCCCAACACACACACACACATGCTTTCAACCTATTATCTGTCATTTGTTACGAAAGAGAAGCCTCTCATCTCACCCTCTTGTTCTTTCCCTGCAAGGTGAAGTACGGTCTGAGCTAAATACCTCCGAAATAAAAATCATCATAAGCTATAAGCCTTCTTATTGTATAGAAGTCATGTTACGCAATCTGCACAAGTGGCCTAATGCTTCCGGCACAAGTAAAACTAGCCTACAATTTTACTATAACACACTAATCAATCATCACAGTGTAATCAATAAAAATCACCATTTTATTTGTGCATAGCAAACGGCTGAAGAACCTAAAACTGGTTCTCAGAATAAAGGCTTCTTTTCTGCAAAGTGATCTCAGAGACCAATTAGAGATCAGATAGGAAAATAATTACCGTGCAGTACACAAGGGCATTCGTGTATCTCAATAGCAAAGTGGTACAACAAAGCTAGTGGTTCACATCCCTGTAGTTGGAATGCGGGGCGGGTTGCTAAGCGCAGTTATGTCATTCAGCAATGCTTTTACCTTTCATCAGTGAGTACACTTACAGGTATTACAAAGCATGTACCGGGCAAGGACGCTCGTGGCAGAGGCCCCTGCAGGGGCTTGAACCCAACCTTTCGGCTCTAGGGCTCAAACACCACGGCCATTAGACTATACTGCCCGTGTGTATGTCTTAACTACGGACAGAGAGCTACAGTGCAGACGTGACAGCCGCGCGGCTGCTTAAGTGTCATCTACACCTGCCTCATACATAAAGGATTGATTTTTGGAAGTTATGCCTGCGGAAGATGCTTGGTCTTGAGATAGCACTCTGGGTGGCTGCTGTATTGACTACACAAAATGAGGTATACGCACACCTCATTTTTTATTCCGCTAACATCGCACACTTTTTCCTGCATTTCGGGGGGGGGGGTACTAGTTCCACACACTACCCCTTAACGCCTAATCGTCGGTTCTTATTTAATCTGTTACGCTTTATTGCATTTAATTATTTCCAAATGATTAACTCAGGGTTCAGAGGGAGCGGGCTAAAATGACACAGCTTAGAGCTGTGGAAGGAATGGGGACTGGGGGGGCCTTTTTGTTTTGATAATAAATAAGCTGCATGGTGTCCACTGTCATCAGTCTCCCCCTCCATTACTGTAGCATGGCTCCTAATGCGTAGCCTGGTAAAGCCATTCTGAGTTTGCTACGCCATTTGTTCCACTCTGCATATTAGTCTATGAAATGCGCTTTGAAACCATTTGTCAGACGGCTACAGATCCATTGACCAATCAGCAGCCAGGTTACTTCAGTTGGTGCCAACAGCACTGTGTTGAAAATCATCCCCATGTGGTTCATGTCCAGATGGCTGGATCTGGCCAGGCTTCTGCTAGCACCTGTGTTTGAAAATAATATAGGGGTGCAATGCAAACTGCTTTACAATTAAATAAATTCAGAAAATATTTAAAAACAGAAATATTAAATGACATTTTACAACAAACCAAAACAAAACAAGGAATAAGAAACAAGGTATTACATACAAGATAGAAAACGATAAAAGCTATAATGCAAGGTAAAAATAATCAAACCATTCCCCGTAGACAGATATTATTTATCCCTCCAATATACTTGTCCCTTCTCAGTGAACTCTGCAGAGTTCCAAACAAATGTGAGGTACTTTGTATTTTCCTCACCAACAACCAATACAAACATGAGGCAATAGGGTTTTTTTAACAGCGAGTCCTGTTGTTATCCACTCTTGTAGTAGAAAAGTCGGGAGAAGTTTGTGTTGCCAATGTTGCTGATTGGCAACACACTAAATCACCTTGATTTCTAAGCTCTTCAGAATGATTCTCGCGGCGAAGTGAAACTGAAAGCTTGCGAGATCAGGATGGTCTTCATGAGGCTACATTAGACGACCTTCGGCTGATCAAAACAACAAAGGATCATTTTCTAATTATTTCCATAATTGAACTATTTGATTGGCACCTTGAACACATGAAGAGTGATGTGCAAAAGCATGATTCTACATGATTCTACCAGGTTACCAATTACATGTAAACCTCCATAATGGTATCCTGTCTGTAGCGTTCATCTCTACTCCTCCTCCTACAGCTCTCATAGTTTCACACCATTATGCGGGTGACCTTCTTCTAAACATCGAACATCAACAGTGAGAAGCATTATGTAAATTTCTACAGACACTGACATGCCTCAGTATATACAAAATGTATGTTTTGTGTGACAGGTGTAATACAGCACCGTTGCTTTTTCATAGCCTGCCCTCAATAAGAGGTATTCATAAGAACTATTCATGCCAGGACCGCATTGAAAAGGAACCTGTAATGGTTGAATGGGTAGTCTTCTGTATATGGAAATGGACCAAGGGAGAAATGCAGGGCTAAAATTACGTGTGCCCTGTCCTGTAATAACTTTGTAAAATACTTAGTATATAGACATATACATGCAAAAGATAAAAGGGAATGAGGACAATGAGCTATAGTTGTGATAATATTCTTAAATGTGCAAAATGTATTATGTTGATAGGTTTAAAAATAGAATGCATCATTATGTCAGAATAAGAAAAAACTGCTTGTTAGCATTGTAATTGTGTATGCAATCAGTGACATTTGTAATTTAAACAAGCTTTAAACATGCACATCTGTACATTTGGGTACTTATTCAAGAACTAATTTCCATCAAAGACAATTAGTTTGTCCACCTGAGATGGCAAGGATCCCAGATGTATAGTTTACTGTAAATTGATCACTTAACACCAGAACAGTAATTTGCCCACTTTTTTTCATTGAATGTTGTCTTTTTAGAATCTTAATTATTTAATCACTTTTCTTAAATTGGCATAAAACACATGCATGCATTTTAAGAAATGATGCGGTTGTGTATGTTTTCATGTTATCTAGATCCAAGAAATGCCTTCCATCTTCTGAAGTCCAGTATAATTTGACAGTGCATTCACTGCATTAAATAACTAAGAGGCTGTTCTACATTAAAGAGTATCAGTTCATAAAGCTAAAGGTAACCGTTTCCAGACAGGGATCATGGCAGGATAAGGTCCGTCATTCGCTGCAGTGTGAAAATAACAAAGTTAACCTCTTTTGACCTCAAATATCAGGTACACACTGCCAAGTTTAACTGTGTCTCAGAGTGAAAGTCCAAGTATGTTACAATATAATGTATATGAAAAATGGCCACACAAGTGAGCTCAGTTAAAGCCATGTTTTGGATGGCTTTTAGACGACAGACGGACTGGGGATGGGCTATCTCTGTGGACTCTTTAATGGCATATACAGTACTGTAGGAAGATAAAAGTCCCAATGAAGCTGACATTCTGCATGTGGAATATACAGTCCATATTGTAGTAGCTGCAGTCAAGGGCATAACTACCCATAAAGGCCCCGGCATAATACCAAATGCCTGGGCTGTTCCAAGCATACTTCACGCTGATGCGTCAGATTTTTCTGTATACAAAAAAAGTGCTTTGAAATTACCAACAATTATAACTATGATTTGTATGTGCACACATTGTGAACAATATTGGTGTGACTAAGCTATTTGCCTAGAACACTCACTTGTGAGCTTAGCAGGGCATCGATTGCCATCTGTAGTGGGCATCAGGCTGTAGCACATGCGCAGTGCGCACATTGCAGCGTGGACAGACATTTTTGGGGCTGCGCGACAGTCCGTGAGGACTGTATGCGTGATGATATTTACACAGTCCGCGGACCTCCGCAATCCACGGACCTCTGCGTTCCGCGTTCGTACTAAGTATGCCAAGGCCTTATTGGAGGCAATGCAACCGAATTGGAGCCGGGTGTCAGCAGGAACACGTGAAGGCAGACCCTTATTAACAATCAGCCAATTTGCTTAGTAAGGTCCAGATTACCATAATTTCCTTGTAAATGCTAGCTGCCATACATTATATATATAGTGCTCAATAGGCAGGCAGATGCTGGAATTCTTGATTTTGTTTACAAAATCTGCTATGCACACATAGGTTATCTTACTTCATAGTCACATTATTCATTATATATTTAGATTTAGTAAGGATTAATGGTTGATGTTATGTTAAAATGTGTGGAGTTCATTTGATATGGTGATGATATGACATGCGTACTGATGCACAGCAAATTCAATTTATGAGTAGCTTGTTTAGCGAGAAATGCAGCAATGGCTATTAAACATAAAAGCGGTCATAAGAAATGAATATGTAAAGAGGTAGCCGAAAATGAAAAGCTACCAAAAATAGGTAATTTGTACAGCCTATTTCTTGGAGCAGCGGTCCTCCTCCAAAATGATGTGTATTAATACTAGGCCTACTGTACGGAGCTCAATGGGACAGAGCCATCTATGAACTTGTCCAGCACAGCGTAAAGCAAGCCTGGGGTGTGCGCTTTTGAACTAAATTCTACTTCATCCAATGTATTGACTATCAACCAACGCACTTTTCATTTGTTAATGGTGAGCTGTCGCAAATAATGTTTTAATTTGTCATGGTGCGCCAAAGTCAGCTTTCATCGTTGATCTTTGACTTGCAAATGATAACCCATAGCCTTGTAAGACAATACATCGGGGCCTTAGCGTGAAGATGAGTCCTCAAGCCAACGTAGGGAATAGTGTTGGAGCATAATCAGTTAGCTACCATAAATCCTGCCATGTTAAACATACATTTATTACTACTAATATAAATCTAGCCACCTTCATTTGAATATGTGTCTTCTTTCAGGTATTAAATAGTTCAACACACCCATATGGATGAAACCATGTTCTTATAGTGCCTTCATGTGTGGAATTAATGGAGGCTGAAGAACAGTGGGACACAAACCTGCTGGGCCACACATGGGTTACAGAGGTATAACGAAAGACACGGTTATAAGTGGTGAAATGGAAGTCTATCGGGTACTTGATACTTGATACATACAGTATTACAATATGTAGACAAATACTTGCTATGATAATTAAACATGCTACAGTATATGCTCTCTCTACATTACTGACCAATGCTAGCATGCTGCCAATATTCTATTGGCCACAGGGTATTGTTTGAATATTCATGAAACTAAAGCAAACTTGGTTCCTCCTCTGGCTGCCGTAGGTAGCTGTGTTAGGACCCAACGTACTGTATGCAAAAATCATGCAGCGGACGAATGTCATTTGCAGTGAAAAAGCACATTTGTTTGCAACATTTTCAAACATAAACTAATTAGGCACTATTTAATAGCCATGAAAAGCACTTTCGTTGATGATACTACACGATTACAGAGTGAAATAATTTGTGTACTTCACATATCTCTGTAGAACACACACGCGTATACATACATGCACACACACCGACCATCCTATAAGTTAGACTGCCTTCATGTCATGCTCATATACAACATGTTGTAGTATATTTAATTATTATTATTATTTATTTATTAAACATTTATTTCACCAGGAAAAGACTCATGGAGATTCTAATCTATTTTTCAAGAGCGTCCTGGGTATAGATATTAAATATATATATATATATATATATATATTAAATTCCTTTGCGAGGCATTCATAGCTGAAGGGGCAGAGTATTTAAAGGCCCATTTGCCTAACTCTGTACGAGCTATAAACCAGCAAAATTAAGTCCTGTGAACGTGTGGAATTCCCACTGTTTTTAAACGTATAAAAACACACAAATAAGATGCCAAAATACCCAGCAGTGCCTTGTAGATAAAGATATACCAGTGGCCGAGCCTACTTGTGGTTAATGAAGGCCAGCCAACTTTGTCATATAAAATACAGTGATAAGTAAGAGCTTTGCAATTTAAAATGAGTCTCAAAGCTCCATGATTGAGGGTATCAAGTGATCATAGTCCAGCATAGGCAACAGTGGCGAACACAAGCCTACTTTTAGGCTCATAAGAAAAGCATGCCCTAGTTCTGAAATAAAATCCCATTTAACCTCAGTTTTTTTTAGCAAGTTGTTGAATATGTAGTTCAAAGGAAAGATCGTCATCAACAGTAATGCCAAGATATTTAAACGAGGTCACTCGTAAATGAGTTTGGTCTGAACGCGTGGGGCTGCTGTACGTTACATGTTTTATGCAGGTTTGATGAGTTTTCGCAGGAGCAGAGAAAGTGGTCGTCAGTGTCTTTGTGAGACTGATTTACCCTTGATACCATGTCTGCCTTCCTCTGAGGCCTTCCATCACAATGTGTGCTTGATTGAAACATTTGTACCACACAAAGACAAAGACGCAACGCCACTGTGGTTATTTTAATGCTAGATTATAGTAAGAGCCTTGGAAATAAATAAACCCACTAAGACCCAGATCAGGCAGATTGTTCTATTTAATTTTTATATCATTAATTTTAATGAAAATTTGATACGACTGCCCCATGTTTCCTTATCTCCTCAAATTGAAAACAACATAATTCTGATTGATGTGCTTCTGCTTTAACAAGTTGCCTGCAGGATACATACTGTATTCTCTCCTTTCTCCTCCTTTCTAATTACCCTGCCACTTAGACACAGGATGTAAACAGTGGCCAGAGTGTTATATGGCTGATGTCCCAGTGTAACACTCTAGAGAGGGATTTGGGTGAAAATGTTGCTAGTGACATTTCTTAATGGCTCACAGTTAAATGCATTTCTGTTCGGGGTTAGGCATTATTTGTGCTTTTTTATTTATTTGCAAATGGTTTAGAAAGTGCAAATCGTTTCCCTGATATACTTCCTGGGACAACAATGGTGATTCACTGAATTTATATAAAAGCAATTGAAATGATGTGCCATCTGGTACGTTTCTGTTTTTAATATTTTAGGTTGATGCTGAACAATATATAAATCAGTAACTCTAAAATGTACCAAGAAGTAGATAATGTGTTTTTGTTGAAAAGCATAGCCTGTCCAATCTCCTGTCAGTTGCCCTCCCCTCCCCTCCTTTATGATAACCCATACCAAGGCTCCCAGACAGCCTTTTCCATAATATATTGCGTTGGCACTGCAGATCAATATACCCCCCCTGGTTGACGCAACAGGGACCTCTTGAAATGTCAGCGTCCTAATGTGACGACTGCATGGCATCTAATAAGAAACCTTAAAGGTATAGGAAGTCATTCCTATACCTTTAAGGTCTCGCTCTGCGTTGTTGCTTTGTTACACCATTGGTGCGGTCTGCACCACTTTGTTTATGTTCCCATTTACGGAGCCAGCGCTGAGTAGAATTGTATAATGTTTTCAGCACACATAGTCTTTGGCAAAATGTGTATTATAATAATTTACAATACTTTTAAACATGACTGACATTGTAAATCTGCAGTCTCACATTGTCCCTCTTTCAGTCCTGACTGCTCAACATAATGGTGAGCAGTGTTGTTGCTTAATCTACTTCATTTACTGGAAGCACTTCAGATGCATGTTCTCACAAAGATCTCCCCCGGTCACCCAGATGTCTCTTTAGTTTTCGGAAGAAGCCGCATAGCAAGCCCCAGATGGACTGAAGACCCCTCTGTAACGCAGCGTCCTGCTTAATCTTGTTCCCTGATCCTAAATAAAAGTCTAGAACATGCAGTTAATCGTCATGACAGGTGCAGTTGCCAAGTAGTCCACACATTAACTTTACTAATAATCAGCCCTCTAAGCTTTTAATCTGAAATACAATTACCAACTCTGACTCGGTGTAGTAGACAATAATGTTTTCTGCGTTTCTTCCATGGTGTTGGCTAGCGTAGCAGTAGTATTTACATTTCAATATTTAGTTAGGCTGACAAAACATGTGTTAGCCTATGTATATAAGTAATTAATAATCTCCGCTATATGTGCTTTCCTTTCATTATCACAGCCTATGTGTGTTTACCAAGCCTTAATAACCACCAACAGACCATTTAAAATGTAGCATCTACAATATATTGCCAGTAAACTAATATTTTTTACATTTTGCAACCCCAGCATGCCTTACATTAAGCACAACAACATTTAAACATCTCTAGGCTAAATAAACACCACAGAAAACCTTACTTTTTTATTTACCAATGCTGCTCTTTGTTTCTATTCAGTACAACATATTGTACAGAAGCCACCACCTCCCTGTTAAAGAATGAGCTTCGACAACATTTAAATCACATTTCACCTCCCCGAATCAGTTGGTTAATGTGACATGTTGCTTAGTGATAGGCGTGTCTGTCAAATCCCCCCAGGTTACACTATCCCTTGTTATCAGTGCGGCGCTCTGGGCTAACTCTGGGTTAGATAGCCACATAGGTGCCCAATTTCTCCTTCTGTCCCCAATATTATCATTCCTTATCTCTAAGAAACCGGTCCCCTCTGCAGCTGTCCAATAGCTTCATATCTGCGCTGGCACTTCATCATACGGTAAAGTAGCTGTCCAGACAATTACACCAGGGCAAAAAGAGGGGGGGTAAAAAGACAACATGGCTGGCAGAATGATTCAGTGCTATTAATCTGACAAGCCCCCTGGACATAGCATAGAGACACAGAGGCCACAGAAGACAGCACGTCATCACGAGTATGTGGGCATGCGCTTCTGCACACATTTGCTCTGTGAATCTGTACATTTTGGTTACAAATTAATTCAGTTGCTATTGTTTTTTTCTGTGTGTAAATTTAGCACGGAGCATATGGAGAGAAAAGTCCCTGCATTTGATGCCACTATAATTGCCACTATTATTATCTACTGATTCAATTGGGGTGAAGCAAATGAGGTTCATTAGACACCTTATCTGCGGACCTATGGCATCAAGATGAATCAGCAAATTAAAGGCAGGGTCAGTCATTTTTGATAACTTTGAGCTCAAATCAAAACATTTATTAATTAACATTTTACAATACAAAAGAATGGTAAAGTAGCGAAATGCAAGGAGATATTTGGTGAATTTGACAAGACGTGTGTTAGCTTGCAATTAGCTTGCAATAGCTGACTATACATTTACTATCAATGTAAAACATGTATGCCAAAGAGGTGACAGCCAGGCTATACTGTAGGGCACATACAGTAGGCTTTCATTTAACAACATTTTTGATTATACTTTAGATTTGAGCTTTTGTTCCATATTCAGTCTTAATTCATTGCTTGCAATTTCGATCATATCAATTTAGATACTGCTGTAGGCTTGCATATTAACTAAAATTATAGATAACATGGAAAGAGTCTAGTTACGATAGTTCTCATGAAACAGGAAAGCAAATGCAAGATCTACTGTACTCAAGTCAAGTGAGGCAGACCGAAATACATTCTCTTAACATCACAGTTCAAAAATTGATTCTAAAATGATGCGTAACTGCAGCATATTTGGGCAGAAATAGTTTGAGAAGCTGCGATTTCCAAGCTTTGGCTCTCAGTAGTCAGAGAGGACCCAATAGGAAAGGACCAAGCAAGTGGAAGAATCATCTCTCAAAGGGATTGTCTTCACCCACCCACTTCAATGCCCTGTGGTTCTAAACATTCTGTTGGAATTTGTATAATCTTCTTCAAAGAGAGCCAAGGGGCCACAACATTGAATCCGTTCCATGTTCCCTATAGGTACCAGTTGACAATGTAACATTAAACATCTCGCTAATTGACTGAGTCATTTACATTCTGTACAAGTGTATGGGGGTTTGTTTTCGGGGAACGCGAGTGTTGGTGTCAGAAGGTCATGTGAGGGCACGGATACTCTCAGATCTTTTCAGCAGTGATGCCGACAGTGAGAAGCAAGTTAGGCTTTGTTTTCATGAGTGCGTCAAATACTGTAGACATCTAAGAACACATGTAGTAAATGGATGTGGCAAACAAGGGAAGCTTCACTTACATATATAAAGTGGACAGGAAATAAATACATGAAATGAAAAATGTAATCTATTCGTTTGTGTTCGAGATTGTTTGAAATGTTGAAACTGTACAACTTTGGACTGTTGACAGTTCTTTGAATATTTTCCCACAAACAAGCGGCAAGCGCCACAACTGACCTGCGGCAACCTACCACATTCCCAGAAAATCCCGAAATACAGTATGTGTGGCAAATATGTTCAGCAAACACTCGTTAGCGGTTCAGTGTGTGCCAACGTGAAAAGCTAGTTTATTCCACAATTCATGCTGGGAACATATGTGTTAGTATACCTTGATGATACCATGATGATACAGAGAGAGAAGAGACCCCGTTTTTAATGTCTTTCCTACGAACACAGAAATGTAAAAAAAGACATTGAAATACCTAAATTCACAAAACGTATAGTTACAGTGGCATTGTGGGTAGAGCGGGCAAGCATGAGCGGGAGAGCATCAAGATGACGCTAGTTCGAACCCTGCTAACCCCACACAAAGCGTCTAGGTGTACCCGAGCAAGACATCTAACCCTACCTGCTCCTGGTGGTCAGGCAACACCTTGTGTGGTTGACACCAGGCAATCCTATATAGCGCTTTGAGTGGCCGGAAGGTTGGAAAAGCACTATATAAATGCAGTCCATTTACAAGCAATAGTTACAAACAATTCACACGCTAGATTGGGTGCCCTCGTTCTCTCTGGTGCGATGTTGCTGAGTTACAGGTCGGTCCTGGTGGACCATCACTTAGAGCCCTAATGAAGAGCAGCATGTCAACCGCCATATGGCAGAAGCCATAGCCCTGGCACTGAGAGACTCACGGCCAGCTGAGGCGTGTTTTAAGTCAGCTGTCCTGCCCGTGTGCGTGTTTGTGCGGGAGCGTTACATTTGCACACGGTGCAGTGTTTGTGTGACGGGCATTAATTTGAGTGTTTACACATTGGTGCAGCTCCAGTGTATTGAGAATGTGTGTGTGCATTCGCAGGTGTGTGTATGTAATTGTGTGTATGGGTGCGTGTGTGTGTGTTTGTGTGTGAATGTGTGTGTGCGTGAGCGTGTGTGTGTGTATTTATGTGAATGTGTGTGTGTTACAGTGTGGGTGCGTAAACTGCATATGAATGCGTGTGTGTGTGTGTGTGTGTGTATGTGTGTGTGTGTACGTGAGCGTGTGTGTATATATATGTGAATGTGTGTGTGTGCGTGTGTGTTACAGTGTGGGTGCGTAAACTGCATATGAATGCGTGTTTGTGCGTGAGCGTGTGTGTATATACCGTATATGTGAATGTGTGTGTGTGTGTGTGTGTGTTACAGTGTGGATGCGTAAACTGCATATGAATGCATGTGTGTGTGTGTGTGTGTGTGTGTGTGTATGTGTGTGTGTGTGAGCGTGTGTGTGTATATATATGTGAATGTGTGTGTGTGTGTTACAGTGTGGGTGCCAAGGAGCCTGGCTTGAGAAAGCTAACAGACGGCCTGGTTTTTCATTAGTGCAGGTCAATGGCTGGGTGTAAGGCCTGGACAGACCTGCTGGGACGGCAGGCTGTCGACCACATCAAGTGAACAAGCAGGCCTTAGGGCATCCGTCAAGGTCAAAGGTTATTAGCAGCGCATAAATGTGACAGCAGCCAATTATACATAATTTAGTATATTATAGTATTTTCTCTGAGTGGTTAGCCTCATTCCTACCCTAATTGGTGTTTACTTTCAGTAAACATATAAAGATTTAGAGATTGTAGATCCAGGAGGCATTGGAGAGCTGTTTTCAAGTTTAGATATTTAAATTGGCAATGTTTTGAAAAGCACACAAAATAATACCTGACTTTTACCATTAGAAAACTGTTTGATCAACTGTCTTCAAATGCCTAGCAAAATATTTAGAACTATCTTACATCCTCATTAATATGGGTTGAGCAATGTAATCCCATTGAGGGAGTCTGCCTATTGGCAAGTCGTCAGTGTGAAGAGAAAAATAAATACAAATAAAAAGAAGACATGCCATCTGTCTGTTACATTCAAGTGCTATGAATTGTGTGTTAGTCAAGACAGTATGTGCCATAATCAAGCCATTGCTTGGGCGCATAAAGGATTGTGACAAACAGCTAATATCCCCAAAGACATTAACAGTAATGACCTTATTCATTTCACACCATTACAATTATCCAGCCCGGAGGCCTTTACTGTAGTATCTCTCTCTCTCTCTCTCTCTCTCTCTCTCTCTCTCTCTCTCTCTCTCTCTCTCTCTCTCTCTCTCTCTCGGCTTTACAAATCCCGTAGTTCAGCTTATAGTTTGATGCGCAGTCACTTATCACCACTGCGTTTCCTCAGGTGAAACACACACCTCCGTCTGTGTCTCTGACACGTTTTATCTCAGAACTCCCTTAGAGATTTGGGGAAGGGCACAAGCTGCTGAATAAAAACAAATTACTGTAGCTGCTTTTCTTTTTGCAGGGGGGTTGCAGGGGTGTTGCAGACAACAAGGTATGTGATTAAAAGATGATTTATATGCGGGGCGTTTCTTCTCTGTGATACTGTAGACCCCCGTTTAGAGAAAATGGTGTCTGTGCGTGTGGAGCTTGCATCTCGTTAATGCATCTGCATTAATTTGCCTTGACGGCTTTCCCACAGTGTCAAAGTTGACAGGGGGCAATTTCTCTCTCAGCAAGAGCAAAGGACAGTGTGTGTGTGTGTGTGTGTGTGGGCGTGGGTGGGGGAGAGAGAGAGAGGGAGAGAGAGAGAGAACCGCCATCTGGTGTGAAGACAGGAAGACAGGATCCATATACTTGGAATCCTCCTCTATAAAGCGCCATGTCACCTATTGCAGCGCAAAGAAAATAGCAGTTTTAAAGCTCCCTTACCTTGATGACGATTGGCGACTCATGAATATTTAGCAGCGCTGCAAAAATTTAGTCCTCCACAATAGCACAGCTTCTGCCGGAACAAACACATTAGAGAGTGTATGAGGAGGTTGCCTTCATTTCCCTAAGGGATTTTTTTTGTCTTCTTTTTTTTCCTTTTTTTTTTTACACATTCCTCTCCAAACTCACTCATAAGAATATGCATCGAATGTATTTTATGGTAAATATGCAATTATGAGTTAGTCCGGAGGGTGTACATGGTGGCCAATAGCTACATTGTATGAACAATTATTCTTGAATTCCCATGAGGATGCTAAACTCACTGATTTGGGAAATGGTTAGCATTTGTATTATGCTATCCACACTTTAGGGTTTTGTTTTTTGCCAAGGCAAGAATATTTAAGAAGCATAATTCAGATAGCCTAGCTCCGCCCGACTATTGCTCTTAGCTCAATATTTTTCTTTCTATTTTGCCCACATCCAGTAAACCCCATATTCAGTGTTTAAATTTGGATTTTGTATGTGAGAGAGCTATTTTTTGGAAATGGTGGGCATAGGCTATTATTTAGTTCATTTTAAACGTTTTCTGCGTTTAATGGGAGTGGCGAGTTTTGCTCAGTGGCATGTACGACTGTATGTATAGCTACTGTATGTAGCAGAAAAACACAAACATTCAAGTTTATGACTGTTGTCATTAGCTGTAATTCAGTAAATAATGTCATGTTTAATGTCAAGTTGACATGGTTTGGGATCTGTGTTTGTCATGACAACTTGTCATTACCACGGAAAATACATACGAGTGAGTGACAATGCTGATGTTCAGTAAGTTAATCCTCAATCTCCGACCCCTCATAGGACGCTCTGCTGACGCAGGTTAGGCCAATGGGTTTTTGGCCTGCCTTGTAGGAGCGTCCACTCTCTGTGTGAGATCGGGGTTTGATTCCCCGAGGCTGACGGACGATCTCCGTCACACTGACAGCCAATGGACATTGACAGTATTCCTTTCCGAGAGTCCCGTGTCGTGCTTAAAGAGGTATAGGTATCAGACGTTCAGCACAGAGTTGCTCAAGTGACGTACAGTAGTTCCACTGGACAGAAGAAGCTGACACTAGGGTCTATGTATCAGACGTTCAGCACAGAGTTGCTAATGTGACGTAGTGCTAATGAAGAGGCTGAGACTAGGGTCTATGTATCATGTGACGTAGTGCTAATGAAGAGGCTGAGACTAGGGTC
>JAODLL010070078.1:0-16799 GCA_026546735.1 Forbesichthys agassizii | reverse complement strand
AAATCTGCAAGAGCTTGTTAAAAAAAGAATTGAGTGCATTATACATTTAGCACAAAATTACATTTACATAATACATTTCAGGAATACCAAAACATTAGTGCAACCTCAAGCTTAGCAGTCCCAACCAAATCATCTTGTAGTAAAATGTGTGCACTAATTTTAAAAGCCAGGAATAACTAAAACTAGTGCATTTTTAATCAAATCTAACACACCCATCAAAGAAGATGCTCCTCCCCTCTCATGTTAGGCTGTTTTTAGGACAGTTCAATTATACCGGTACTGTAGAATCAGACCTCTATGACAACACACCAACACACGAGTAATATGGCCTACAAATTAACGTTTGACAACACAATCTGATCGATGAGATTGTAGAGCAAGGGGGCAGCAAGTGTAAAACATTTTGGTCTATGCGCGACAGGAAGCATCCGCTAGTGTTCCTTTAACAAGACAGCATTCGAACACAGCAGATGCATGCTTTGTGTTTGCACATGTTGTACAATTAGTATGAAACTAAAACAGCTCTGCTATTTTTCTCCGCTTCAATGGATCCGTGTTCGCGTGTAGCTTTTTCACTGTGTCCCGCAATGTTTTTGTTGACGCTTTGTACCAATGCATGTGACGCGCTGCATCTAGTTCTAACATTGTTAGCTGCTGCTCGCCTGCCATTTACCGCTACAGGCTATAAACCGGGCCGAGTTAATCTGCTACAGACATCAGTGGATGTATTAGGGCAGGTACACACACGCACATTTGTCTTCTTCTTTGGTATCAGGATTACTAAGCGCGTTCGTAGCTCATTGCTGCCTCTCATAGTCCATTAATGGCCCTATTTTTTCAGATCGGAGCATAGTTATAGGTTTATTTTTCCGAGTCGACGGTACATTTAACAAATTGACGCATTTACGTAACTGGTGACGTTGGTTACGTCGACTAATCGTCCCAGCACTAAACAAAACACATTATTTCAAACAAAAACAGAAAGTAAAAATAACTGCATGTAAGATCTAATGAAAACACATCTAGTTTAAAATAAACAATAAATAATTTTATAATGGGAAACTCCAATGTTTTAAGTTCCAGGTTCTAGTTTTCAAATTCACCAGATATGATCTTTTTAGTTGTTGTTAGGCAACCAATTCAAATGAGGAAATGCAAAAGCACATTGTGTTCATCAAATAAGCACCCTCTTGTACCAAAGCAACCTAAACAGGTAGCAAGTATATCATGTAACGGCCCTTCTGAACACAGGGTGCGTAGGAGAAAGGACTCCAACGAAGACGCACTCACGTTGAGTACATCCTGACGTAGTTGTTGCGGTTCGATGCATGTCAGCATCCTGAGCAGCAGGTCCATGATGGCTGATGTCCCAATGTGCTTTATCATCAAGTCCACAAAGTCCTCCCGCTTCCGCAGGAACTCTACAATCTACACACACAGGTTTGTACTAGTCGGTTGGAGGTAAAGCAGCAACACATTTAAAAGAGAGAACACGGGTGGACATATACTGCGGTGACATACCTGTTCAGGCTTCCGACCAATCAGGATAGAAAGCACCTTTGAGAAGAAGCTAGCCAGTAGCGGGTTTAGAGGTGGTTCGCTTTGGAGGAAAGTGTACAGTTTCAACAGCAGGCTTTCGTCCTCCCCCAGCCTGTCGTTGATCTGGCCTACGTCTGACGTTAGCAGCTCACAGGATATGTTGGGATACCTGGAACACAGCAGAATACCATTATGCCTGCTGGCTGGCGCCTCGCAAACGGCTAATTACGTTTTTTGCCAAATCAAAAGGGGGAAAATGAGAGCATACATGCTTCACATATTAGCACACTGATGATAAAAGTACAAAACAGAGAGGGTGCAGGTAGGCCATTAAGGAAGAACAGAATGGCTAATGGAGCATCCATGCCAGAGAGACACCAAAACAACCCAATGATCATCATGGACATGTAAATTTGATATTTTTACTTGCACACTTCCTTCACCAATGAATAAATAAATAAAATACACTAACGCATGGGCAAAAGGTTGGGTTCTTTAAAGTATACTTTTTTTTTCTCTTGTGGACGCGTCTAACAGCACATCAGCTTGTTCTGTATGCAGACTATTCTACATATGCTGTGTTTTGGAAATAGCTTACTTATAACTGCGTATTAACTGTTTCACAAGCACAAGAATGGTGTAAATAAAATGTTTTCATATGGCGTGATGTCAACATCACAATCCTTGAGATTTTTTTACTAGATTTAAAAGCCACTTCCTGGGTGTTCAGAAATAGCAAAAACACCATCAACTAATTAAATCATTTTTTATCGCAACAAGAGATATGTTGGAAAGAAAATGTGTTATATACTTGATATAATCCTACCTGGTAGATTTTCAGGGTTGCTCAAAATAACCTAACCCAGAGTAGGCACTTTTGCGTGCCCCCCCTTCCAAACCAAAAATGTTAAATTTAAAAGACGAACAATGGCCTAACAAAAGTTACCCTGTTAAAATGGCTCAAAAGTTCCTGCAAACAGGACCACGAAATTATTTTGATTTGGGTTTCTTCTATCTAGGAATTGTGGAAATCTTGAGTTGCGTGACATCTCCACAGCCACGCGTCACCCTTACTTGTATTTGACCTTCTCCTCCACATCGGCGCTGGGCTCCTGTGTGATGTACGTGACCAGGTCCTCCATGCACTGTGGCCTCAGCAGGAAGTCCACCAGCTTGTGGTTCTGGGCCTTGCATTCCTGCAGGACGTCCTCCTCATCCATCACCTCCGTCAGGGTCACATCCTCCTTCTCCAGCAGAGTGTCGATGTGGGACGTGGTGTGGAGGTCAAACTTCCAAAACATGGTTGGCGCTGAACGGGAAAAACGAGACCACGTCACGAATGAGGGAAATTAAAGAAGAAAAAATAAACTGACATCCTATATAGTTTAGCACTTTCATTTAACAAAACAAAAATGTAGTCCATCAAATACAAATTGCGCTTTAATACTTTAAAAAGTTGCTAAATCAAAATTTGCAATTGCGATATAGTAAGCAGCTCTCATAATTATGTTTCCTTTGTTATCAAAGTGTAGAAATATTGCATTGTAATAAAACAGCAACATATTTTATATGGAACGATACAATACAGTATAACAGAGCATATTCTAAGCAGATAATTCATGTATGCTAGCAATGTGCTTAGTGTGACATTTAGTGGTAGAAGGTCATATAGAACCACTTAAATGAAAAGGAAAAAAAAAATGTGGTAACCTACATGCATTTGGAAATATGTAGGCCATTAAGCAATTCAAATAAATATCAAAATTATACAGCTACATTTTTGCAAAACATAAAACAAGGCTTTTTTGCCAGTCCATCAAACATGCATGGGTCTACTCTAATTTTTCTTTTGAAACTGGTACTTCTACACAGGCCTGGCTCTGTCAATAGGAACATAAAGTGGCGAACACTGCTCAACAACAACACAGCCGCTTGGCTTCACAATGCGTATCAATGTGTGGGGCGGAGCTTCTGAGCTTCTTCTCGTTTGATTAAAGCGAGACGTTAGCAAGCGTTCTGAAGAATAATTGACCCTGCCTTTAAAAAGAGCATGGTTCTGGTTGCACCCACCTACCTGTGTCAGGTGGGAGCCCAGAGATTGGGGCTCAGGTTAAAAAGAGAAGGTGTGCTCTGCTCTTTGGGAGTCGTGGCCCATTCCAGGCTGGCCAGATGTGCAGACAGTAGTGACTGACAGGACAACACACATAAAGCAGCAGCTCCTCAGCACATCAATGGCAAAAACCTGAGGGCCAATTGCAGATAAAGGTCATTTAGAACAGTGCTCGTTAGAGCAGTGCAGTTTTCCAGCTGGAGATCTTTTTTAATAGTGATGCATTGCTGAGGGTTTTTTGGCCGATACTGGCAAAAATGACCAATACCGATTTTCTACTTTTGTAATAAAATGTTTTCTTCATCTCTTGCCAATCAATGTATAGATCAATGGATTCCTACTGCTTCCCCACAGCTTTAACAATGCTTCAGGCATACAGAAGTGGCCCAAATCTGATTTGTATAGAGCAACATGCAAAAATACCATGGAAAGTGCAGACATGTGGTTTGAAGAAAAAGCGTTTTACCATATGGCTAAAGCATAAAAAAATGGCCTCCAATTAAAAAGGTTTACATTACAGACTTGTGGATGGATGTCATGATTTTACTAAGAAAAGAAAAGAAAAAAAAGCATTGAATAGAACACATCAAAACAGGTTCTCCGGTAGATTGCTAGACTTGATAATAACACCGTACAATAACATGCATGCCATCACCTGGTAGAAAGCAGCTGCACCCTCATGCAGGTAAACATGCCAGAGCAACACAAATGTAAAAATAAAAAAATAAAAAGTTAGCCTAGTTGTTACGCTTACATATGTCACAGATATGACAGATCGTCACTTGCCAGAGATCGGAGTGTGACTCTACACGTACTATGTATTCTTTTATTTGTACTCAAATCACAAATTGAATTAAATAGTTTAATAATAAAAAAGAATACGTTAAACCTAGAGATCACCAATAGATTGTCCGGTGATCAGAATCTGACCGTTTTCACGTTGATCCGTCATGTCCGGCGATTGGCTGATCAGTCTAAGTTTAAATTTCTTTTTAGTAAAAAAAGAAAATAAAAACACAACAAACAGGTTTTTACAACTGAAGTGATTGCCATTCAGTGTTTTAGCTCTGTATAAGAACTTATCTCTGCCCACATTAACACGCCTGGAAGTGCATATCACATGACCAGTTAGGCACACTGGGCCTTTTGTGGACCAATGACGAGGTGGAGCTTTTTACAGAAAGTACCCCTTGAGCAGAGCCATGTAGAAGATGAGTATTCTGGCTCTGTCCTTAGTATAAGGGCAGCATGGCAACAGAATACATTGAATGGGAGTTGTTGCAAAGTAACTATGGCGACATACTGATAAGACTATCATGAAGCGAGGAACTGATCGATGCATGCCTGTCCAGACGAGAATGCAACCCCGGAGTTTTAAAACTAAAACTGCGGAAGCAGAGTTCTTGTTTTAGGAACTTGACAACTTCATAGTCTAGAAGCAAAGCGTAAATGTTATACATTTTAAAACTAAACACAAATTAATGTAGACTACACTATCTACGTGAGACCATAATATCCAGTCTGTTTAGACGACAGACATGTATAATTATATAAAATAATAATTTTGCACCTTATTGAGACTTTAAATGTATCTTACCGTTCATTAATTAGCTGAAGTCTAACACAATTATTAAAACAACACTGCAATTGATTCCATCTAACGCTTTGTGAGCCACATACGTAGTCACTAATATTTCACCGTTGTTATCGCGATAAGCTGCCATTTTTGGCTCTGGCTGTAGCTCTTGTGTCAACGGGTAGGGTCGGGTTCCAAAACATGCCGGTTGTCGGGATGTGTGTGTTATTGCATGAAGCAGTTCTTAAGAACCACACCTGAGCAGGATTCTTTCCTGAAGTGTAACATCCCCCCCCCCCGCCCCAGCTCCGAGCCAGACTCCACCCAATGCACAATTTTAAAGAGAGAGGGGGGAGAGAATTAAAATAGCTAAATCATAGTCAAAAAGCC
Source organism: Forbesichthys agassizii (assembly GCA_026546735.1). Lineage (NCBI taxonomy): Eukaryota > Metazoa > Chordata > Actinopteri > Percopsiformes > Amblyopsidae > Forbesichthys > Forbesichthys agassizii. The sequence continues at coordinate 11,184 of JAODLL010070078.1, read as the reverse complement.
GATTGATGGAAATTGAGGGGCTGAGAGAGGGACCCTTATCAGCATAATCGTAACCATTTTAATTTGATTATGCACGGGTGCTACAAAAGCGTTTATAACTAAGCCAGCAACCACCTTGGCCAAAGAATAAACGGATTTGACGTGTTGAGCAGTTTTTAACCCAAAAAAAAAAAAAGCTAATTTTTATAGAAATGTATTTTCTTTTTACATAAGCACAAGGAAAATATAAATAAAGAAAAGGAAGTGTCCTTTAATTTCCCTCTGCTCCTGCAGATGTCACTGTAGAGCTAGTAGGCTAGTTGCTATACAGCAGTGTTATGTATACTGCAAGTATATGTAATAAGCAATATATTTTCATGAGATTTTGGCATTTACATTTCAGTTCAGTGCGTGCAACGCACATACCATTATAAGACATTGCAATGGAAATATTAAAATAGCTGACTTAATTTGTCCGAGTTATAAATATATTGATGCACATATTACCCAGAACATTTTATTTTCAGCTCCATTTTTAAATTTTAATAAATTAATTATTAGAGTATCGCATTACGTATCATATCGTGCGAAGGCCTTTGGCAATACCCAGCCCTAGAGTGTCCTTAATTTACAGAAGAAGTGGTGAACAGAGCAAATGCTTTGAGGGGGGAGGGGGGGCACATTGTACACAATATCACCTTTAATATATGTAATGTATCTAAAACAAGTTGTATTGATTGTTTGTCTGTGTATAAATAGCTGGAAATAAAAGTTTTATTACTAGACTTTAACATGTGTTTAAAACAAATAGCTTTCTATTTAAAACAGGCAGTCTGCGTCAAAATGATGAGTATTAAAATTTGACTAGCATGTATAGTGTACTATATGGTTACAAAACATGCAACAATCATTGTTTGTAAACTAGAAAATGAGTTGCTCATCTGTGTTTTAGAGTGCAGCATGAAAATAATATAGAGAACAGCCGAGGGTGCTCTTGCTGCTTGCTTGAGCACGCAGTTATTAAAACTTGACGCCTGTTTATCTGTTTCAATATTTCTCATTTGTTTCAAATACCATGGAACAGTAAACAGATGCCATAACTAGCTAACACGAACCTGGCAACAACAAATAATCGTTTACCACGCAGCAGACAGTCTACATCTATTCTCAGCACACACATCATGCATACATTGTTGAACATGCCAAAATATTCCCTGGTTGCCAAGTGACACCTAAAAATATGCTTTACTAATATTGCATCATCTCATGAAATGTGTAAAGTTTTAGCACTAAACAATTTAAACGTTTTAAAACCATAATTTTTTTTCACATGTAAATGAGAGAAATGCGAGATCAATGTAGGTACCGTATACATATCAGATATTGCCCAACTGAGTGCTTTAAAACGGACATATTCCACACACCCCAGATACATTACCACGCACAATGGTCTTATATAGATTACCACAATTTATAAACAAAACCATAGTCAACCCAATACCACTGCTACAGACACAAATGCCAAAAAAACATTTCTCAAATAAAAGAAAAACCAAAAAGTTTGACATTTCTAATATTTGAACATACAATGTACGGTACTAAAGTTGCAAAAAAAATTGACAACGATAACAGAGTAAATACATGTAAAATTATGAAACGTATGAGTCAAACAACTAAAAGTAAAACACATATGTTAATATAGTCCACAACCGGAAAAGTATAGACAATATGCACGACTGCAATTTTCTTTTTATATCACGGCCAGCAGTACCGTACAGAATAAGCTTTGGCCTATAATGTACTGTTTAGTTCAATCGGGGATGTTGATCGTGTTATTAATTACTGTACAGTACACATCAAAACTATATAAGATAAACAAACGGAGATAGAGTAGCAATAAATCACCTGACATATCATTTTAGTTTAAGCGAAACAAACCTAGCATGACCTGCCGGCCTTTATAAAACGCCGGCGTTAACCAAATATGAAAACTACTGTACGTTTGCCAAACAAGTGGGCTGCTGCGGTCGTAATGAGCAAGAGACCGACTGCATACCGTATTTGCTACAGTCAGTTACGTTTGGTTGTCAAATCGGTCTGCTGGGTATAGCAGATTTTCTTCCTCGGGGGCCAAGCACGGATCACCACAGCAAACTAACTCAAAGACGTCGACAGTGAAACACAAGCTAAGCTAGCATTGCGTTGACAGTTTATTAGAAGCTAACTTGGCCAGCTAAGATTCACGCAAACCCAGCTAGCAAGAGAGGTCTGTCTAAGCGCACAACCTCATAAACTAGCACAACTACAGTGGCTTTACCAGCGCATTAACGAGGAGAACAATCAACATATTCACATTAGCTGTTAAACATAACATTTGAGCTTCGAGAAAGCAAGATGGCCAAGAGTGCTTCTTGTTAGCCGGGCATCATAAGACTAGCTATTCGTCAGTTCGTGCCATTTCAACAAGAAGTGCATAGACAGGCAAGTGTACCTACCGATAAACAACGGTAAAAAGGTAGTCTCCGGCATGTAGCTTATTTGGCCATTAGCCTACAGCGTTACCAAAACCAACATGGAGATAACATGCGTTTTGTGTAAGAAAAATAAAGCCTTTAAAACAGATTTTGACAGGCGCGAAACGGTAGATCATCAGAGAGCACTTTTCAAGATGGCGGTTTGATCAACTTCAGCCACCCCTTCCCCCACCACAACTACAGTAGCTGTCACTCAAACGAGCTGCAGGTATCTTATTGGTCAAACACCCCAACTCAAACCGACATACCACTCTTCTATTGGCTAGGAACCGTGACGGTTTGCGGTTTGCGGTTGAGCGCAGTCGATTATTGTCAGATGGAGCCCCGGAGGACGGTGTTTTGTAGCGTTATGTAAAGTTTCTCAAAAATTCATAAGAAATCTGCACGCCACATTTTGCAATATAATGTGCGACTTTTCTATCCAATAAATATTTTATCCGATAATAATAGATAATGAAAGAATCATATAAACTCCACCCGTGAATAATATGTGTTCATGGAAATGAATCTTATCCACATGTCTAATCCCTCCCAGTCTGCGGTCCGCGGATCATGCTGCAGATTCCCGATAAGGTACGAATGCGCGAAAGGTGAAGTATTGACTTGAATGATCATCAAATCAATTATCAATAACATATAGGCACTGGCAGCAATGCATTTACCACTCAACACTATTTGCATATTTATTTGATTAATGTATGTGCTGTCATGTCAGTCACCACAAGAGCTGAACGAACATCTGCTGCAATTAGGCATACTAAATACTATTGTAACATGAAAAACGTGGATAGAGGTAAAACCGAATAAAAATTAAAAAAAGAAAGAAAACATTTTTTAACAAAAGTTTTAACAAAAATGTTAACGGTCAAATTTGCGGATTTACATACAGGTGATTATTTCTGGGGAGAATAAGAAACCAATAGAGAATGCTTGAGACCCATATAACGTCACCTTCCTAAAATAATGGCCTAAATCATTCTTGGAGAATTTTTTTTTTGTTGCCTAAATCATCTCATGATGCTGGCTGGCCACTGGTAAAATCCCCTACATCCTCAGTTGAGCAGATCCTGTGATTCTTTCCCTGGCCTATGTAAAATAACTATATAATGTGTATATTATAACTATACTGTATAATGGACAATAGTTGGTTCAGCTTTTTGTGTTTCTGCAAATCCTGAAAAAAAATGACTTGGGCCATTATTTTAGGAAGGTGACGATATTGCAATATATTCCATTATAATTAAACCAGAATTTGGTATTTTGCTTTAGACGTTTCCACCAGAAATTAGTGCATATAGAAATTCACGTGTTTGATGCTAAAAATGTCCTGGGGGTAAACCAACAGCCACCCCCCCCCCCAGCCCCCGCTTAACATCCCCTCAGCAGTAAACAAGGCTTGCAAGACTTGGCAGATACAAACATATTAATTATTGTTTATTATTGATTGATAGGCCTACAGTGACATTTGTGATTTAGACGTTTTTGTATGTAGGCCTACAGTCAGTCATTAGGGGCTGAGCACCCCTAAAGGTCTGATCCTAGAATCTCCCCTGCAATAACCTAACATTCAGTCAAAGTAAATATAATCTGGCCACAAAGTAAATTCCGTAAAATAGATACTTTATTATATAAAATGCCTTTGATACAAAACAACAATCACAGGTGTAAATTACACAAAGCATTTTTTTTACACAAAGACAGAGTCATATTTACTGGCAGTGCTGGGCCAGGAACCTAAAAGAGTTGTCATGGAAACTGCTGTCCCATATTATTAACTATGATCAATCTACCAGCAGTGCAACTTTTTATAGGTCAGTTTAGGTTGGACTGGAATCACACTTATTTTGCCATTTTATTCTTAAGGACATCTAGTTAAGGCTTTCAAAACGTTTTGGTTCTGGACCGAGGTGATATGCAGGGTCAACTTTTCCCTGCCACTCAATGTGTTCTTGTCTGAGATGGCGTTGTGGAACAGTGGAATAACTGAGTAAAGACTGAAGCCATACAGACCTTTGCACCTGTGCAATCAAAAAGGTACATAACTGTCTGTTGATCTTGAGCTTTTTATAGCTTTCCAGAAGAATGAACCAATAAAGACAAGGCATAATTCTAATTTAATCCTGACCAATCAAAATAGCTAACATGACATGTTTTCTTTTGGAGCTAAATTAAGTTAATTATGAAGAATAAATTAATGATGTTACTAAACAATCATATGGTGTGAATATAAAATATGATGTCTGAATTTATTGAGATATAACATATGTTAAATAAATGTTTTATTTCAATGTTTTGCTCCTGCTGACAAGGGCTGACAAGGTTGTAAGCATAGAACTATAAGTGCACCTTTGAGTGAAGTAGCTGTGTGGTAACATTGTGCGTTGAAGTGCTTGATTGAAACAACTGGTTTTGAGTTAAGCAATGCTCAGATTCTGCAACGTTCTAAGCATGAAAAGAAGCCAGACATGGATTGTATTTGAATTTTGAGTGTGATTTTGATATATCAGAACCACAAGTCCCAGTAGAGATGCACAGGTGCACCAACCACGGAACCCTCAAGAAGTCAAAAACTGCTTGCTTCTTATTCAAATACTGTACAGTTCAATTAACAATTAAATGTTAAACCTTTCAACATTATTCATTATTAGAATGAGGACAGGCACCGGCCCCCCCAAGCAACTAGACTGGTGAGACCACCCTGATCTTGGTGAGCTTCAGTTGAACTTCAGCCTGGAAGCCAAGAAATCCTTATTACTGAATTTGAGTAGCAAATTATCTGACCAATCAATGTAGCGAAGGGCGTGGCTTGGGTGTGCCAACAGCAAAAACAACTTGAAAACAACGACGACAGACAGATCCAATCAACTGCCAAGCATTTTTTGAAAGTGCCAGTTTCGATGGATGGCTTTCTAGATGGACTTGTGTCTATCAATCCATCGGGCATGTCGGGTTACAAAGCAACCCCAACTAGCAGAATTTGATTTAGGTAGGTTGGTTAGCGCCAAACCTTTCAAACTTGTGTTTCTCTGGTGACTCCTTGAAGACTCCTTCTAACCCAGAATTCACAAAGAAATATACATACATTACATTACATAATGATCTATATGCACAAAGTGAAAAAGAAAAGAAAAATGTAATTACAAAAGTTACTATAAGAATATTTTGTTCATTATTTACAGTAAGCTAGCTTCATGATCTCTTGTGAGTATGAGGAGGATTTGGGTATTTCTGTAGAATTGTAGTTAATAGTATTTGATATACCGTAGTATGTACACAGTAGCAGCAAACATGCTTTTGGTAAACGGGACAATGTTTCAACATTTCAAAAGGTAGATGGGAAGAGGTTCCATTCACAATGAAAACACTAACATTTAAGGACTCAATTATGTACTTAGTTACACATATGTACAAGGCCTTATCAGTAATTTGGTATTATTGTGTCATGTACTGTTCGTGTTTGTGTGCTGGAAAAAAGATACATAAATTGTGAACAGTAAAGGATTTCAAAACGTGTAAAATATTGTTCCAAATATAAAATAATATCTTAGATTAAAATGTAGGAGACATAAAAAAAATGATATGAATTAAAAATGTACAAAAATATTTCCCACTTTGATCTAGGCCCAATCTAGTCATTAAATCATACATACAGTACACACGTACAAACATACATACATTCATTCATTAATTACATTTACATGGACACAATACACAAAAAATATTGCATTTTATAGTAAATAGAACATTTTCGTTGGATAGTATGAATATGGCCCTATTCCACATTGAGTTTACACAAAGACCCGAGTAGGAATTGTTACTCTGGTTTTTAGAAAATATCAACATGAGGCATATCTGCTTAATTTGTTGTATGTCAAACATGCTACATTATAGCCATAGCGACATTTTTAGTTATTCATACAATGCAGTGCTGCATGTGAAAATAAAAATTGGTGAAATATTAACTATCCATAAGCAGAGAAGGGCAAAGGGCTGCTTGTAGTGTTCATGTAAATGTAGCCACTGACAGATCCTCCAGACATTTTTGTAGGTAGCGATCCATACATTCACATATTACTCCACACACCTGCTTAGCCATCCATCCAAAAAGTCCTTACATTCATGTTTCCACCAATCAATCCTTAGTGCATTCACTCTCTGAGACATCTGGCAACCCGTCCGTTTTATCCTTTCCACACGCTGACGACGTCTGGTATTGTTAGCGGACGAGAATAAAATAATAAAATAATTCCTCTGATTTCATTTTTGTTCATCTTATTTTAACACTATATACAGCTGTGGCCCCTCACTGAACCTCCTACAGTAACAAAAGACAACAGGCATTTGGGACGGTTTGCCGTCATATGAGAGGGTAGTGTGTCTGTGTCTCTACATGCAACATTTACGCTGGTCTATATTTGATCTCAGGCTGTTCAGGAAGAGCAGAGGGAACCTTTTTGTAAAATGAGAGCCCAGACTGGAGGTATCTGCATTGCTCCATATATACATACTGTATATCTACATTATACTGTATGACTCCTTGAGTAAGGCACATGACCCTACGTAATGCTAAAGCGAACGTCCGTAAGTGGTAATTCGATTTGTCTAGTGGATGGTCTCTTTGTGTGATGCTGGTAGGAGCAAAGCAGAGATCTCAACCCCCCCGTCCCCCCATCAAGTGAAGGCATCAAGTCCCCGGGTGGGGGCGGGGTCAGGAGGAGTCGGTGCAGGGGGAGGGGGGCGGGGGACAGAGGTGGAAGTAGGAGCGCTCGGTGGAGGGGGACGGGGGGCAGCTGTCCTCCGCCGACAGGTACTGTGAGCGCGGGGTGGGTGGGGGCGGGTAGGGGTCTGAGTCGGAGTTCAGGTCCATGTAGTAGCGGCTGTGCTTGGAGCCGTGCCCGCCGGCGGCCATCTTCCAGCGGCCCGTTGTCGACGACGAGGCGGCTGGCCCGGCCAGGGCGGGGTGGTGGTGGGGGGTGTAGTCGCTGTCGCACACGTCCGTGCTGCAGGGAGTGGTGGGCGGGGCGCCCCCCCTCACCGGATGGTAAGGCCTGGGGACAGGATGAGACAAGGGGGAATTGGCGGGTTAATTGACAGGCGAAATAACGCTTATTTCAATTAACGTTTGCATGTGTTTGCAAAACATTTGCGCACAAACTCAAAGCAAATTAAAAACTGCTTGAATATGTTTGCAAACGTTCACTAATTCTGAACGCACCTCTGTTTCCAGGTTATTGTGACGTGTACATGTAACCTGTTACAATGTTTATTGTGTTGTCCCTGACAAATAAACTGAAATGAAATAATAAAAAAAATGTCTCCATTACTGCGTTACTTGAATAAGACCCCCCCCCCCAGACTTCCATCTTATGAAGACGTGCCTTGATTATTTTGCTGGTCCTAGCAAACTTAGGGTAGGCTAACTGAACCAACCTGTCAATCATCTGGTTTGAGAGGCTGCCTTGTTTTCACTTTGGCTGATTGTTGACTCCTAAGGTTCATTATTGTTCCAATAAAGAGGATACAATTCTAAAATGAGCTGGCTCATGAGGTTGGCATTTTTCGGAACGGGTAGTGATTGTAAAAGTAATGTATTTATGTAACTAGTATGTAACTAATTACTATTAATACCCAGTAATAAAGTAAAAGTACTAATATTACTTTTTGAAGGAATAATGAGTAAATAGTCACTTATTACAGTAGTAATTACAGAGTAACTTGCCCAACACTGAAAACAACACCTTAAGAACCCCTGTGTGTGTGTATGTATGTGTGTGTGTGTGTGTGTGTGTGTGTGTGTGTGTGTGTGTGTTACCTGTATGATCTGGTAGTGGACGGGCTGTTTGAGGAGTAGAAAATCTCAGCGTTGTACAGAGAGCGGTCAGTAGCCGGTGACGGAGGCGGGTTCAGTATCTACACACAGTACATATGGCAGTTGACTTTACACACTCACCTAACAGTTACCACCAGTATCCAGCTTTCACAGCACATCAATAAGGCCCCGTGTCCACCAAACGTGTTTTTAGTGCCGAGAGCGCCCACAACCTCATTTTCAAAACGCTGCCAGAGCGCTTCTCTCCAAAAAACGACATTGACAACACAATTGCTGTTCCAAAAGTTGAACTGAAAGCACAGAGAGCGTAGCCCTAAAAATTGCTGAGGGCCCACAGCGTTTTTGCACCGGGGGCTCTCAGTGCTGAACTATGTAGGGTTTGTATTGAAAATAAAAAGGTGTTTGGTGGACACAGGCCTTAAGAGTCTTTTCTCCTGACCAGAAAGCTCCACGCCTGGTACAAAACATGTCACTCCGTCCCACCTGGGACGTGAACCTATGCTTCCCCGTGTAGAGAGCAGACGCTTAACAAGACACACTAAAACCCAATGGGCCCTAGCGTGTGTCGCCAGAGGTCCATGAGGTGTCAGAGAGTGAGATGAACCCACAGCACAGTGCTAACGGCATATATTAGAGGACTGCGTTGGGATTGAGATCCTGCGGGACCCACAGGATACAACACAAATCTTGTGGGAGGGGGTAGTATTAACTTTGCTGCGGGCGGGAGTTAGCCTTCAGCTTCAGTTTAATTTCATGGTGAGAATCAGTCTAGAAAGCCTCTGGATCATTTTGAATGCGTCCGAGTAGCTACTGAACTTTCCAACCTTGCCCGTTTATAGCTATACGGGCATGGTTTTCCAATCAGCGTCGTGTTTATAGCTATACAGGCGTGGTTTTCCAATCAGCGTCATGTTTATAGCTATACGGGCGGGGTTTTCCAATCAGCATCGTGTTTATAGCTATACGGGCAGGGTTTTCCAATCAGCGTCGTGTTTATAGCTATACGGGCGTGGTTTTCCAATCAGCGTCGTATTTATAGCTATACGGGCGTGGTTTAGGTGTGGCGACCATGGTGCCAACAGTGAAAACGACCAGATGGTTCATCCAATCAACTGCCAAGTATTTTTTTTAAAGTACAGCCAATCAGTTTCAATGTACCAGATAGACTTGTGACAACAATTCCTCTGGCATGTCAGATTAGGTGGGAGTGGGTGGTCATTTATTTTCCAAATCGTTTTGCACGCTGGAGGCAGTAGGCCCATAAGCTCTACTCGTAGCCTACTTAGCGCTACGGCAGTGTGCAAAAACCAAGCAAAACGTTTACATTATGTATAATGTATTGCTGTTTGCGGGTGCGGCTGGGAGTGTAACACACAGGCTGCGGGAAGCAGGCGGTGGCGATGGTAAGAAAAATCAGCGTGAGCGGACAGGGGCAAGATTACGATAACAGTCCCGCCCGTGCAGGGCTCCAACACATGCCTGAGGGTAAAAGGCTCCCTTGGTGGAGGAGGAGCTGCTGGACGAAGCCCCCGTCACATGGTTCCTGTCGTAAAGTGGAGCGCCGCTGCTGCTGCTCCCCATGAGGCTGACGGAGCTCATGATGGACTTTCCACAGGAAATGCCTGCAATCAGGTCACACACAACAGTTAACACTACAAACACACACACACACACACAGTATATGAAGAGTTCAGATGCAAAAAAGTCCATCTGACGATTTGTTTTTAATGACTTTTGTTTTTAATTTGCAATATTTAAATAACTACTTACACTTACATTACTTTCTATTCAGTGACACACCCTTTGCATTGCAATAAAGGTGTAATTAATTAACCCAAATATAGAAACCTAATAAATATTGCTGTTTTAAAGGTAGAGAGGTATGTCATCTTGAAAATGATTATTTATTAGTATTTAGTTATTTAGCTAATCTATATTGAAAGATGCAAACGGTAATTAGTGCTGCCCCTTCCTTCAAGCAAAATGTAAAGTACACGAGAACGTGCACTGACTAGGCTACTGTAGGATCACACCATCGTGTGAAAGACTAGATGGGGTTTTTACATCCCTGCGACTTTTCCAGAGGACTGATATTTCTAATCATATTGTCAGAGCGTTCATTGTTTTCATTGCTATCGGTATGTAAAGAGAATTGCTAGGGAATATAACAAAATGTGTAAATTGAATACTTTACCTTTAAGTTGCTAAAAGCTACTTTTCCGCAAAATAGACTTTTTGCATCTGAACTCTTCATATATATATATATATATATACACACACACACACACACACACACACAACAGCAATTGAATCATATTTGCTTTGTCCACTAGCCTTTGACTTTACGGCTAAGTTAGAACACATTACAGTAAATCACAATAAATATCACAAACAAGCACAATACAAACGGTATTATACATTATATACAGTACATACAATTGACTGTATATACAAATGGTATACACCTTGCCTTTAACAACAAGGTGTTTGCCCAGTGGGTGTCTAAACCGAAGCGTTCCATTCCTGCGTCCACTTAAGTGCGTTACAGTGGTCCATCTGTGCCGTCACTCAAACGCCTGTGCCCGTACCTTGGAAGCTGCCTTGCTGGGAGGTGCTGGGGGCGATGAAGTTGAGCGGAACGTGGGGCGTGCCGCCGACGTACCCGTGGGGGAAGGTCCCGCCGGGACCCTTGTAGCGCCGGCAAACCGTGCGCTGGCACACCAAGTAACTGCCCCCCAGCACGAACAGCAGCAGGATGATGGCGATGACCGGGCCGATGGCGGACGTGGTGGGTGGCAGGCCGTTGGAGGGGGGCGGGAGGAACTCTGCTTCACAAGGATT